>QRFJ01000589.1:91110-206327 GCA_006176705.1 Cocos nucifera
TAAAGAAGATGCACATAAGGTTCAATTTTCGCACAATGATGTAGTTGTAGTAACTTTAAACATTGCCGACTATGATATACGTCGCATTTTAATTGATAATGAAAGCTCTATTGATGTTTTATTTTATGATGCTTTTTCTAAAATATCTATATCTAACAGTTATATGGAACCAATGAGCTCTCCATTAGTGAGGTTCATCGGTAATGCTGTGCTGGTGGAAGGAATAATTACTTTGTCTGTTGTAGCAGGTCAGTATCCAAAATAGTCCAAGACTCAAGTTGATTTTTTAGTGGTAAAGGCACCCTCCACCTACAATGCAATTATTGGCTGAACTGACTGGAATGCACTTCGGGTAGTAGTTTCAACTTACTATTTAAAGATGAAATCTTTGATAGGATATGGGGTTGGAGAGGTCATAAGAGATTAGGCTTTAGCATGACACTGATACACCATTACCCTGTAAGAAGGAAAGAAAACAGAGCCCTATCTAGTAGATGAAGACGCCTGTGATGAATTGATTGAAAAGCGGGGAGAATCTATTGACGACCTTGTCGCAGTTTTACTAAATGATGGAAATGAAGATCATATTAATCAAATTAGCTCCAACTTGAGAGAAGTCAGAAAGTAGCTCGTTGCCTTCTTATGGAGGAATGCTAATATTTTTGCTTGGATACTTGTAGATATGCTCGAGATTGATGTTGAAGTAATGAAACATCGTCTAGGTGTGGATCTCAAACATCGATCGATAAAATAAAAGAAGCACAGCTTTGCACTAGAGTGGCAGAAGGCCTTTACGGATGAAGTAGATAAGCTCCTCAAAGCCCAGTTCATCCAAAAGGTATCTTACCCAGATTGGATCGCGAACATGATTCTCATCAAGAAAGTGAATGGCAAATGGAGGATATGCATAGACTTCATAGATCTGAACAAAATCTATCCAAAGGATACCTAACTCCTATCCAGAATTGATCAATTAGTGGATGCAACCTTAGGCTACGAGCTTATCACTTTCATGGATGCCTTTTCTAACTACAACCAAATCCGAATGGCACCAGAAGATGAGGAGAAACCTACTTTTATTACTGACCGTAGTCTTTATTATTATAGAATTATGCCCTTCAGGTTTAAAAATGCAGGTGCAACATATCAGTGCCTAGTGAACAAGATTTTCAAGAAGCAGATTGATCGCAACATGGAGGTCTATATGGACGACATGCTTGTTAAAAGCCAAACTTCAACAAATCATATTTCCGACTTGGAAGAAACCTTCAACACTTTTTGAAAGTACAAGATGAAGCTAAATACAACAAAATATACCTTTGGAGTAATCTTGGAAAAGTTCTTAGGATTTATAGTGTCAAGATGTGGCATCGAAGCAAATCCTAAGAAGATCAGAGCCATCCAAGAAATGACTATACTAAAATATTAAAAGAGGTTCAATGTCTGACAGAAAAAGTTGTATTTCTGAATCGCTTCATCTCAAGATCGACCGAACATTGCATGCCCTTCTTTCAAGTGCTCAAGTGGTCGAAGAACTTCTACTAGACTCCTGAATGTCAATAAGTCTTTGGAGAATTGAAGAACTATCTGAGCTCACCTCCTCTCCTTACTAAGCCCAAACCTAATGAAGAACTATTTTTGTACTTGATCGTGTCTCTCGCTACCATTGGAGCTATCTGGATCAAGAAAGAGACAAAAATTTAGAAGCCGACCTATTACATAAGCCAAGTTCTGAGAGATGCAAAAATAATGTATACAAAATTGAAAAAGCTAATCTATGCTTTGTTGCTTGTAGCTAGGAAGCTTCGATCTTTATTTCAGGGGCATACAGTCACACTTCTCACTGATTAGTCCATCAAAGCAATCCTTTACTGACCTGATATCTCTAGAAGAATAGCAAAGAGGGTAATCAAGCTCACCGAGTTCAACATTAATTTTCAATCTTGACCATTTATTAATGCTCAGATATTGGTTGACTTCATAGTAAAATGCACCATCCCAGATCTCACTGAACTTGAACAGCAAGAAGATAGTACTCCCAATTCGATTGCAGCCGAATTCTCTTGAAGCAAGAATAGATCTTCCTGAAGATTTCTAGGCCCTATATGTTACTGGTTCATCCAATGCTTTTGGGACAAGCACGGGCTTGATTCTAATCAATCCAGAAGGGATTATTACTGAATATGCACTACGCTTTGAATTTTTTGCAATAAATAATAGAACAGAATATGAAGCTTTGATCGTGGGATTAAGAATAGCTAGAGAATTAGAAGTGGACCATGTAAAAGTCTATAGTGATTCTAACTGATAGTGAGACAAGTTAATAGCAACTATGAAGCTCGAGAGGAAAGCATGAAGAAGTACTTAAAAAAGTAAGAAGTCTGATTTTGGCCTTTAGCAGTTTTGACATTCAACAGATCCCCAGAGGAGAAAATACTAGAATCGACCTTCTCTCCAAATTAGATACTTTGGCTCCAAGTAAATTACCGAAAGAGATCTTCTTTGAGATTCTGCAGCACCCAAGCTTGGAGGAATTTCAGACTATTATGTAGGTCGATCATGAGCCCAATTGAAAAATCCACTTATTTTATATCTTAAAGATGGTATACTCCCTAAAGATCCAAAGAAAAATAAAAAACTGAGAAATCAAGCCTTCCGATATATTTTATATGGGAGTAAGTGGTACAATAGGTCGTATTTCTTGCCACTCCTTCAATGTCTCCAACATTCTGAAGCTGAATATGCTCTAAGAGAAGTTCATAAAGGAATATATGGAAATCATCTAGGGGCTAGATCTCTATCTTACAAGCTACTTTGGCAAGAATATTATTGACCGACCATGTAGCAGGATGTCATAAATTTTATGAGAAAATGCGATCGATGCCAGAGGAATGCCAACATTCAGAGACAATCAGCTTCTTAGCTTACACCTTTAAGTGCCCTATGGCCATTTGTGCAATGAAGAATGGATATACTTGGATCCTTTTTCATGGCATCTAAATAGCAAAAATTTCTTTTAGCAGTGGTGGACTACTTCACCAAGTGAGTTGAGGTTGAATCCCTGGCAAAAATTACTAAAACTAAAGTACAGGACTTCGTCTGAAAGTCAATAGTCTATAAATTTGGCTTATCTTGGACTCTCATTACTGATAATGGGTGCTAGTTTGTGGGATCAAGATTTGCTAAGTTTTGTGAAGACTTGAATATCTCTCATTATTTTACATTAGTAGCTCACCCATAGGCAAATGGTGAAGCCGAGGTAACTAATAGGACTCTATTATAAGGGATAAAAATAAGGCTTGAAAGAGCAAAGGAGACATGGGTGGACGAACTCTACCATGTGCTCTGAGCCTATAGAATCATCCAAAAATTATCAACTAGAGAGACTCCATTTGCTTTGGCTTTTGGGACTGAGGTGGTTATCCTAGTTGAACTAAAACTTTCTTCGGCATGAGTTGAAGTCTTTGATGAACAAAACAATTCATAGGATCTCAGAGCAAACCTTGATATATTAGAAAAAAAGTGAGAAAAGACCTAAATTCAGATGGCAGCTTATAAACAGAAGGTAGCTCACTACTACAATTCCAAAGTCAAAAGTAAGATTTTTAAAGTAGGAGATTTAGTGCTACGGCGGGCAGATATCTCACAACCATAAAATCAAGAAAAGCTCGTCCCAAATTAAAAAGACCCCTATGAGGTCATGGAAATCGACTGATCAAAAGCTTATTATCTAAAAAAGCTCAGATGGGCTACGCTCCTGCAACCTTGGAACTCAAAAAACTTATGAATGTACCATCAATAATCCCATTTTCAATAAAATTTTTTTATTTTAACATCATTGTTTTTGGTGCAACAGTGCAATGACAGAAAATTATTCAACCAAACTTCATTCTCAAATGAAATAGAAGGTCTCTGATTTCTAAATAGGAGGTTAACCTCGTCTTAACGAGGATGAAGGCCTTCGATTCTTAAATAGGAAGTTAATCTCATCTTAACGAGGGTGAAGGCCTCCAGCTCTTAAATAGAAGATTAACATCATCTTAACAAGGATGAAGGCCTACAATTTTTAAACAAGAAGTTAACCTCATTTTAATGAGGGTAAAGGCCCTTGGTTCTTAAACAGAAGGTTAACCTTGAAGAAAAAACTATATTTTCCGCCACAGAATCGTTCAAATCTGATTGGATCTAAAAGAATATTTCAAATTTTTTTAAAAAATTCTAATCAGATCTGAGACATCTCGAATATGATCATATAGATCTGATATTAAAAATCAAAAATAAAATTAAATCAGATTTAATTTTTATATCTGATTGGGTAATCTAATTATCCTATCGATGATCCTGATATTTCTGAGGTTATGGATCGAGCCACGCACGTGCCTGATCTCTACTAGTATCCACTCGGACAGAATCTAGACATCTTCTTTTGATGAATCTTTTCTCTAAGGATCAGATCTGAATCTGATCTGTAGATCCTTCAAAACTAAAACTTGAAGGTAGCACACTCGTCTCACGAACACCATCATATATAGATGCTGATTTTCACCAATCTCCTTGGACCTTTTTTGTTATTTATGCCCAACCTTTGGGCATATAGAAGAGGGAGATGAAGACGATCAGAGGGGGCATGGAGAATATTATGGATGGCAGAACCTTGGCATGAAAGGGAGATCACGTATCAACTCTCTTGGCGCAAAGGTTTTTATAAAAAAAACATTGCACCATATAGGAATCCCTTTTGACCAAAACAACTAACTTGTTTGATCGTTAGGACTCCTAGTCTTGATCTCCATGTCAAACACTAGATCCCATCTAGTTTTGATGCCAAAAATCCATCCAAAAATTGGCGACATGAAAGGATAAGAAAGAGTCCATGGTGCTTAGGACTCTTCCCTCAAGAGTTTAAACCAATTTAAATTATGATTTAACCTAATCTAGGCACCTCCAAAAATCATCAAATTTGGCACACCCAAAGTATGACTCGAGCCCAATCACATATCCAAAAATCAAAGAAAAAGAGTATTGCCCAAGTATGGCTATCCAAGGGGGGGTGAATTGGGTATTTTAAATTTTAAGCTTATGATGTAAGTAAATTGATCTAATTAAATGCCAACAAATAAGCTATGTAATGTGCAGTGAAAAAATCAATAGAACAGTAATATGCAATCACAAATACAATAATTTTATAGTAGTTCGATACCAAACTCAGCACCAATGTCTACTTCCTAAGGAAACCACTTAGGAATTCAACTATAATCACTAGGCTTGATTACAGTTCGATTATTTTACTTGGGCTCACAATCCAATCCAGTTGGTTTTGACCTTGGCTCACTAACCACAATCATATAATAATTAATTTTTTGGGCTAACAATCAACCCCGATTGATTTTTACTTTATCTTACCAATCACAATCATACAATGTCCAACTCTAGGCTTGGACCAACCTAAGTTTCTCACCCTAAGAAATTTGAAATAAAAATGAATAATATAGTAAATAAAATAAAAGCAAACTCTTGAAGCTTAGGAGAAAAAAATCTAGAAGCTTAGCTTGTAGGCTTGATTTCTTCTCTTGAATGCTTGAAAGAAGTAGAAGTTGATCTTCAATGGTGATGGCCTAACTTCTCTCTGATTGAGGATGTTGGAAGGACAAGGGTAACACTAAAAAGCACTTCTTTCTTTTCACTATTGAGCTCACACACTTGAAGGACTGAAAATCTACTTGGAAGCTCTCTCTTGTATGTTCAAAAGTTATTTTTCATGCCTCAAGTGTTTCCTTAAGTATCCCTTATGTTTTCCACCATTATAAGTTATCATCATAGGCTTCTGAAAGTGATCTAGCCATTGGAAGACCCAAAATAGCCGTTGAAAGATGTATGGAGTGAGAAAGCTGCAGAACTAAAAACTAGCCGTTACAGGCACTGGGCCGACTCAGTTTTAAACTGCGTCGGCTCAGTTCAAACTGGGTTAGCTCAGTTTTCAGCTGGGTCGACTCAGTCTCAAAAATTTTGAAACATCATTTCTGTCTTCTTCTATTGTCTGAGACTAGGATGGCTCACTTTATAACTAGGTCGGTCTAGTTTCACTAGGTCAGCTCAGTTTTTAGTTGGGTCGGCTATCTTTTGCTTCCACTGAGACTAGGATGGCTAGTCTCAGACTGGATCGGCCCAATTTGTATGCCAGGTGTACCAAACACTATTTGTGATCCTTTCTTCTTCAATTTACTTTGTAGGTTAGATTTGCTTTTTTATCTTGATTTATCCTTAATTAAAATCTCTTGAAAGATGATTCCAATTTGAAATGTCTTCTCTAAAATCTTGAATAATTGATGAATGGGAACACTTGGTGTTTATGAGCACTTGAGATTTATAACTACACATCCTCATAAATGATGTTAGTAATATAATAATTTATACTCAAATCTTTTATTATCATCAAAATCAATCTAGAGTCAACAATCTCCCCCTTTTTGATGATGATAAAATCTTTTGAGTATAACCTTTCATTGATATTTGAAAATGATATTTTCATTCAATTTTATCAATTAACTCATGCATCATATTCATTTTATCAATTTATATATGCTCCCCCTAAGTATAATGACCCTATTCGATCGAAGTCAAATTTTGTATTGCTCCCCCTTACTATGTGCTGAGGTTTTAATTTAATAATTTAAGTTCTAATGGCTTTGACTTATTTGCATATTCTTTATTTATTCTTGCTGAAGTAATGCCTATTTAAGTAGTGTGCCATCCCATTTAAATAGTGTGCTATACTATGCCATTCTTTAGATTTAATTAAATTTTTAATACTCTTTTTTTTTCTCTCCTTTTTTGTTATTATCAAAAAGTATACAACAATGTAAAGAAATTTGGTCAAGCATGAAAGGGGATAATTTCATTCATTTATATGAAGAATTTGATGCAATTCAAGCCAAAAATCAAACTTCATTCATTTATAGATACAAAGACTTGCAAGCTTACAAACTATTGACGTTTGAATATTACATATCATAGATATTTACAACCAAAATGTTCTAAGCATAACTAAAAGGATCCTAAATGCAATCTAATCGACACTAGGCTCTGGAGGGTTGGATGCAGAAGTGTGCTGCTCAGTGAACACCTTTCTTACAGTATTTTTCATCAATGAGGAAAGATCACCAGAGAGTCTATCATATACCTTGGCTGAGACGTACTGCACAAACTCCTCAATCTAATCTTCATCAAGTCTGACAGTGGACGAAGATGTTATAGGTGCTGAATGCTGTGGCACAGGCTTTGGCTCATGTCTTTCTTTTTCTTCTTCATCTAACTTCATCTAAATTCTATTAACCTTTTTAAACTTCATCCTATGCATTGATTTTAGATTGTATGTGTCATAGTACTGAAGCTTCTTACTGGGTTCTCCTTCCAGGCTAACTCCAAAGTTCTGGAATACTAGTGTCAAGAACATCCCGTATGGTAGTGCTGGTTTTCCTCTTTGGGATGCTTCTTGCATTATCCTTAAGATCAAGGCTAAAAGATTGAACTTTTGCCTCGTAAGAATATGGTACATCACAGCTATATCGTTCTTGTTAAGAAAGTCAAATCTTCCTACTCAAGGCACTAGAATTCGGGCAGAGATGTGGTGAAGTAGTCTGTTCTCTACGGATAGATCCCTAGCATGGATTTTCTCAAAATGCATGGCATCATCCCTTCCAAACAACAACTGTAGTCAACTTGCTCGATCATCGAGTCTTTCAACTCCGATAGTGGGTAACCTAAGTAAATTGCCCAGCTATTCTACGGTTAAATAGATTTTCACCCTCTTTACCTCTGATTCAAATGAGCTAGGGCTAATCTTTGCATTTCCATAAAACTCCCATACTAGATTCGGATAGGTTGGGAGATTGATTCTAGAACATAGGTATTCCCACCCTTGATACTTCAACCCCTCTCCAAATTCAAAATCCTCTCTAGCTAGAAAGTCAAAATCCATCCTTCTACCCATTTTGACAGCCCTAGAGGAAAGTGGAACGGGTACAAAAGAAGGAGATGGAGGAAAAATTGGAGTGGGAGGTTGAGAGGATTGAGTGGATGGTTCTGGAGGAGGTGAGGAGGACTGAGATGACCTAGAAGAATGGTCTTCATAAAACTTTGATTGTCGTTCTTCACCGTGTGCCCCCCTTCTAAATGGCGGATCCAAACATACATGCTTAAACCTAAGGGTTATGGTTTGTTTCCTATGTGGCATGATTCCAAAATCCCACCTAAGTGTTACAGTCAATAATGTTCTAGGCATCACCTAGCTCTGATACCAAATGTTGGAAATATGCGCTCTTCCTATACGGATTGGCGTGACTGCTGGTGATTAGCCAAGCAACAAGAAAGTACCTCTCAGAGATTTATGCGGAAGCACGATCAAACAAATCAAGAAATAGAGAAGAACAAAAGAAGAGATTTTTGAGAGAAAATAGCTTTTATTCATGGGTTTCTAGGGAATGGCTTAAGGGTTTCTAGAATTTTTCTCTAGATAGCTGAAAAAGCCATCGATCTGTCCGTTTAAAAAATAGGATGCCCGACAACTTAGCCGACTCAGTTTTTCTATGAAGAAAAATTGGGTCAGCCCAGTATTGGGGCAATCTAGTTTTTATAGAAAAAAATTGAGTTGGCCCAGTTTGGCACAGACTTTGATATTTGTGTTTTATGTTCAAAAATTTTCTTATTTAATTTTCACTTCTAAATGAGTAATTACCAGATGATTCATCACATGAAAACTAATCATCTCATCATTTTAAGACCAATTATCATAAGATATTTATTTAACAAATTGAATCAAATAAATCTAATTGCTTTCTAATTGTGCAAAATCTTTCTTCATTCAAGAGTTTTGTAAAGATATCAGTAACTTGATTTTCAATAGGCACATATTCAAGAAGTATATCGTTATTTTGAACATGCTCTCTAATAAAGTGATGTCTTACTTCTATATGTTTTGTTCTTGAATGCAATATAAAATTTTTAGTTAAATTTATAGCACTTGTGTTATCACATCGAATAGGAATGTTATTACAAGTAATACCATAATCTTCTAGTTGTTATTTGATCCACAATAGTTGAGCACAACAACTCCCAGCAGCAATGTATTTGGCTTCCATTGTAGACAAGGCTATCGAGTTTTATTTCTTACTAAACCATGAGATCAAATTTACTTCTAGAAATTAATATATACCGCTTGTACTCTTCCTATCTAAGCAACAACCAGCAAAATCTGAATCACTATAACCAATTAAGTCTAATGAAGATTGTTTAG
This sequence comes from Cocos nucifera, assembly GCA_006176705.1. Taxonomy (NCBI): domain Eukaryota; kingdom Viridiplantae; phylum Streptophyta; class Magnoliopsida; order Arecales; family Arecaceae; genus Cocos; species Cocos nucifera. The sequence goes on from QRFJ01000589.1 coordinate 100,403, forward strand.
AGTACCATAAACCAACATCTTGAGTATTTATTAAATACTTAAAGATTCTTTTAACTGCTAATACATGTGATTTCTTAGGATTTGATTGATAATGCGCACACATGCATACACTAAATATTTTGTCCAGTCTACTTATAGATAAATATAGTAAAGATCCAATCATACCTCGATATAGTTTAGGATCTACTACTTTTTCTTTTAGATCTTGATCAAGCTTGCAACTTGTGCTCATGGGGGTGCCACTTCCTTTGATATTCTTCATCCCAAATTTTTTTAATATTTTCTTGATGTATTTACTTTGGTTGATGAAGATCCCCTCATTTGATTGCTTGATTTGGAGTTCGAAAAAAAAATTGAGCTCTCCCATCATGCTCATCTCAAACTCGTCCTATATGAGACTAGCAAATTCTCTACACAAGACTTCATCAGTAGCACCGAATACTATATCATCAACATATAATTGGACAATCAATAGATCACTTGATTTTTTTTAATAAATAGTGTTTTATCTATATTACCTCTTTTAAAATCATTGTTTAATAAAAACTTACTCAATCTATCATACCAAGCCCTAGGTGCTTATTTTAATCTATATAGTGCTTTCTTAAGTTTATATACATGATTAAATAATTCTTGACTTTCAAAGCTTAGAGGTTATTCTACATAAACTTCTTCTTCAATTAAATCATTTAAAAATACACTCTTTACATCCATTTAAAAAAGTTTTAAGTTCATGAAATATGCAAATGCTAAAAGCAATCTAATAGCTTCAAGTCTAGCTACGGATGTAAAGGATTCATCAAAATCAATACTCTCTTCTTGATTGTACCCTTATGCAATCAATCTAGCCTTTTTTGTAATTACATTGCCCTTCTCATTTAGTTTATTTTTAAAGACCCATTTGTACCAATTACAAGAAAATTTTTAGGTCTTTCAACTAATTTTTAAACTTTATTTTTTTCAAGTTGGTTTAACTCTTCTTGCATTGCTAATATCCAATTTGGATCTTTTTTAGCTTCAATTATATTTTTAGGTTCTAGATGAGATACAAATGCAATATGATTCATAGCTTCTCTAAAAGATGATTTAGTTTTAACTCCTTGAGATGATCACCTATTATTAATTCCCTAGGATGATTATGATCATACCTCCATTCCTTTGGTAAGTTGGATGTACCTTGATCATCTTGGGAATGGGGCATTATTCCTTCAACCTCTTGCTCTTTATCTTCTTTTTCTTGAAAGAAAATATCTTCAAGTGATATATTTTTCATTTTATTTTCTAAAATTTCTACATTCACATCAGGCTCTTTTTCTCTTATTTTAAGAGAATTAGTTTCATCAAAAATTACATGTACAGATTCTTCCATAATTAATGTTCTTTTATTAAATACTCTATATGCTCTACTATGTGATGAATATCTTAGAAAAATTCCTTCATCTGATTTTGCATCAAATTTTTCAAGCTTATCTTCACCATTTATTAGAATGAAACATCTACATTCAAAAATTTTAAAATATGAAATGTTTGGTTTCTTTTTTTTGTAGAGTTCATTTGGAGTTTTCTTTAAGATTGGTCTAATTAAAGCTCTATTTAGCACATAGCATGCGGTGTTAATTGCTTCCGTCCAAAAATATTTTAGAAGGTTACTTTCACAAAGCATGGTTCGTGCCATTTCAATCAAAGTCCTATTCTTTCTTTTTACCATCCCATTTTATTGGGGTGTTCTAGGTGTTGAAAAGTTATGATTGATTTCATTTTTAGAACAAAAATTTTGAAATTTTGATTTTCAAACTCCATCCCATGAACACTTCTTATATATAAAACATTGCATTCTTTTTCTTTTATTATTTTATTAAATAGATCAACAAACATATCAAAAGCATCATCTTTATGTGACAAAAATAAAATCCATATATATCTTAAAAAATCATCTATTACTACAAAGGCATATCTTTTTCCTCCAAGACTAGTAGTTGAAATAGGTCCAAACAAATCCATATAGAGTAATTCTAGAGGCCTAGTAGTTGAAACAACATTTTTGGATTTAAAAGATGATTTCGTTTGTTTACCAAGTTGGCATGCTTTACAAATTTTATTCTTTTCAAAATTGATTTTGGGCAAACCCTTTACTAAATCAAGTCTAATTAATCTTGCTAGTGAGTCCATACTTGCATGACCTAATCTATTATGCCAAATCCAACTTGATTCATTTAGTTTAGCATTCATAGCAATAAGATAATTAATATTCTCATTTTTAAGCTCATCAAGATCAACAATATAAATATTTTCATGTCTTTTTCCTACGAACTTAATGCTTTCATCTATAGAGCTAGTTACAATGCAATGAGATGATTTGAATGAAACATTAAAGCCCTTATCATAAAATTAACTTATACTAAGTAAGTTATGCATTAGTCCTTCAACATATAAGACATCTTCTATGCTAGTAGAGAGTGTTATCAAGATATTATCGAGACCATTGATTTTTTCTTTATCGTTATCTCCAAATGTTACAATACCTCCGTCTTTAGCTTCAAGAAAGATAAATTATGATTTATCTTTCGTCATATGCCTCGAGCATCCGCTATCAAGGTACCACTTTTTTTTAGCTCTTACGGATGCCAAGCACACCTACACAAGTAATCAAGCAAACTTAGGTATCCAAGCTAACTTGGGTCCTTTGGGGTTAGCACAAATGGTTCCTTTTGGAATCCAAACTTGCTTTACTTTTGTTTTGCTTGAATTAAAGGTTTTGCATTCAATAAATTTATATCCAATTTTATTGTATTTATAACATGTAATTCTTCTACCATAATTTTGAGATTTTGTATATACATTTTTCAATAATTTTTGCTTTCTTGATGTATCATACCCTATATCGATTTTATCAAGAACCATCTTTTGATTTTCAATTATAGTTTGCAGATTTTTAGAGCTTAGCATATATCTATGTACTATGAATCTTAATCTTAACAGTTCATCTTGTAAAGATATAATCTTTTCATTTGATTCATTTAGATTAGTTTATAAATTCTTCACATTTTCTTCTATTTAAAATTTATCTTTACTTAAGGATTGATTCTCTTTCTTTAATTTCTTATTCTTACGTAATAGCTTTTTAAAGTCATTAATTAAGTCATTGAAAGTATCATACAATTCTTCAAAAGTAAAATCTGAAATTGAAGTATTATCATTTACCTCATCATCACTATATGCCATAAGACAAAGGTTTGCCTTTTCTTCTCTTTGATATTCTTCCTCACTTAAAGAAAAATTCTCATTATTGCTCTATGTAGCTTTGTATGCTTTCTTCTTCAATTTTATGGAGCTTTTCTTTAACATTAGACAATCCATCTGAAAGTGTCCGGGTCTTTTGCACTCATAGCAAATAGGTGGTTGTTCTTTCTCTTTTTCTTTCTCTTTGCTACCTTCTCCCTTGTTAAATTTTTTCTTAGGTTCAAATCTCTTTCTTCTTCTCATTAATTTTTTGAATCTTCTTGCTATCATGGCCATCTCCTCATCATCTTTTAAACTCTCTTCAAAATCACTTTCTTCCATATAGATGGTAGCAGCTTTAAGCGCAATGCTTTTCTTTTTCTTTACTTTCTCTTCTCTTTCTTGGTTCATGTTCAGCTCGTGGGTCATGAGTGACCCAATTAATTCCTCCAATGCTAGAGTATTTAAGTCTTTCACCTCTTGAATGACAGTCATCTTTAGCTCCCAATTTTTTAGTAAAGACCTAAAAATTTTACACACAACATTGCTGTTAGTATAATCTCTTCCAAGACTTTTCAAACCATTCAAAATATTAGTGAACCTAGTGAATATTTCAGTGATGGTTTCATGTAGTTCCATTTTAAATAGCTCATACTTATGTACCAACATATTTATCTTAGATTTCTTGACTTGATTAGTCCCCTCATGGGTGATTTCAAGGCTATTCCAATTTTTTTTGGCAAATGAACATGTTGATATCCTATTGAACTCATTAGCATCTAAAGCATAATATAGAATATTTATCACTTTGGCATTAAGTTGAGCCTTCTTTTTGTCATGTTCATCCCAATCCTTTTCAGATTTTGGGATGGATACTCCATCAATAGCAATTATTGGTGTGTGAGGTTCTATCATTATGACATTCCACATGTCATAGTCTTATGCTTGGATGAATATTCTCATTCGTGCTTTTCAATATGTGTAATTAGTTTCATTGAACAGTGAAGGTCTACTGGTTGATTGTCCCTCAACCAATGGAGTCCCAATTGGGATTGCCATATGATCTTTAGCTCTTTGATAGCTTGATCAATAACTAATATTAGAGTATCTGCTCTGATACCACTTATTGCCTAAATATGGCTACCCAAGAGAGAGGGGTGAATTGTGTATTTTAAATTTTAAGCTTATGATGTAAGTAGATTGATCTAATTAAATGCCAACAAATAAGTTATGTAATGTGCAGTGAAGAAAATCAATAGAATAATAATATACAATCACAAACAATGATTTTATAGTGGTTTGGTGCCAAACTTAGCACCAATGTCCACTCTCTAAGTAAACCACATAGAAATTCAATTATAATCACTAGGCTTGATTGCAGTCTAATTGTTTTACTTGGGCTCACAATCCAATCCAGTTGGTTTTGACTTTAGCTCACTAACCACAACCATACAATGATTATTTTTTCGGGCTAACAATCAATTCCGATTGATTTTCACTTTGGCTTACTAATCACAACCATATAATATCCAACTCTAGACTTGAACCAATCCAAGTTTTTCATCCCAAGAAACTTGAAATAAAAATGAATAATATAGTAAATAAAACAAAAGCAAACTCTTGAAGCTTAGGAGAAGAAAATCTGGAAGCTTGGCTTGTAGGCTTGACTTCTTCTCTTGAATGCTTGAAAGAAGTAGAAGTTGATCTTCAATGATGATGGCCTAATTTCTCTCTGATTGAGGATGTTGGAAGGATAAGGATAACACTAAAGTGCACTCATTTCTTTTCACTATTGAGCTCACACACTTGAAGGACTAAAAATTTATCTGGAAGCTCTCTCTTGTATGTTCAAAAGTTATTTTTCATGTCTCAAGTATTTTCTTAAGTATCCTTTATGTTTCCCATCATTACAAGTTATCATCATAGGCTTCTGAAAGTGATCTAACCATTGGAAGATCCAAAATAGCCGTTGGAAGACGTGTGGAGTGAAAAAGCTAGAGAACTAAAAACTAGCCATTATAGGCACTGGGTCGGCTCAGTTTTAAACTAGGTTGGCTCAGTTCAAACTAGATCGGCTCGATTTTCAACTGAGTTGGCTCAGTCTCAAAAATCCTAAAATATTATTTCTATCTTATTCTATTATCTGAGACTAGGATGGCTTACTTTATGACTGGATCAGCCTAGTTTCACTGGGTTGGCTTAGTTTTCAGTTGGATCGGCTCAGTCCCCTGGGTCAAAAAAAATTCAGCCTATCTGTCTTTTGCTTTCACTGAGACTAGAATAGCTCAGTCTTAGACTAGGTTGGTCTAGTTTGTGTGCCAGGCGTACCAAATACTATTTATGATCCTTTCTTCTTCAATTTACTTTGTAGGTTAGATTTGTCTTTTTTGTCTTAATTTATCCTTAATTAAAACCTCTTGAAAGATGATTCTAATTTGAAATGTCCTCTCTAAAATCTTGAATAACTGATGAATGAGAATACTTGGTGTTTATGAGCACTTAAGATTTACAACTACGCATCCTCATAAATAATGTTATTAATATAACAATTTATACTCAAATGCTTTTGTTATCATCAAAATCAATCTAGGGTCAACAAAGAGTTTTTAAAAAAAATTCAAGAAGGATCTGATCCTATGACCCTCAATTTTCTCAATAGGTCAACCATTGACCCTAGTCCAAATGTATTTCAAAATGGATTTATTTTAAGAATTAATCTGACCTGGACAAGTTTTAATCAAATAAAAATAAACACATTCAAGATACAAGAATGAGTCAAATTAAACTTGACTCGATTGCGACAAATTAGAAAGATTATAGAAGAAGAAGGTCAGGCTCAATCGTGTATTAGCACGATTATCTTGAACCTAATTGGATCTAATCCAAATCAATCGAACTAGGTTAGCTCAATTGATGACATCTAGATCCAAAACATTATTCATGTGATCCAGTTAGGTTTAATTCTGTATAGTAATTAGATATGTCATGATCTCCATCATTAACATCATCGAAATATTTTTTAATGGACTAGAACTTTTTTAATTCATACAATTAAAATGATTGATCATCAAGATCATTCTAATTGCTTCTAAAATCCATCAATGATACCTAGCAGTATATGATGGTAATTCATCAGAATTGAAAGCGAATCTCTCGGTGTAGCTACCTATGTGATTGGATTCTTTTATCATGAGCTCCGATAGGATTAGGGTTAAGGTGAACTCATCAAACCCAACCTCCATCATATGAATGAATTATTCAATTCGAATTTGATATGAAATTCTATTAGAAACTCTTTCTATCATCTTCACACTGCCATGGCCATGGGCTTATGAACTCAATCTCATGATCATCATAGGGCTACTCTTCATCTACCGAGGTAGATAGATCTTCTATTGGTGCAATTCAATTTCTACAATGAACATGCTAAAGCCAACATACACCTCATGATTTTGAATGACTAGGAGATCAAGTTATGGTGTAGTTAAACTATAACACCCTTAAGGTGAACTGCCAATGTACTTTAGATCAAAGAACTAGATACACCATTGCAACATCGAATCAGTTATCGATGAGAAAGTAGACTTTCTTATGACTGCTCGAGGTGGTCATGCTCAGTTTCTCATTCTGTAATGAGTACCTATACTCTTGTTCTGATGTCTTCATACTATAGACTCAAGACTCATCTATCCTAGAAAAGTGATCATACACCAACCTTTTGAATCAATCACTATCCTCATGATGATCCTATGGTCGAAAGAAGTTTATGAGTTAATTATAAAAATTCATGTCTTAAAATTTTAACTCTTGAAAATATGAATTATCATTATCATTAACCCAAAGAATGTATCACAGATACTTTAAATACATATTATGATAAAAAATAATTTTTTTATTAATTTATAGTCAAAATTATAAAATTATTCTTAGAAGTGTATTATAAGTATCAACTAATTTGGCTTCTAGGACACACATCTAACCAACCTCATTTTAACAAGGGTGAAGGCCTTTAGTTCTTAAATAGGAGGTTAACCTCGTCTTAACGAGGATGAAGAATTTTAATTCTTAAATAGGAGGTAATGAAAAGGGGCCCTCTCAATGATCCTTTTATGTCCCAGCAATCTTAATAGGAATAAGAGGAGGACCTCATCCTAACAAGGATAATAGCCAACCATATCAAAAATAGGAGGAGGACTCATCCCGATATGGTTGAAGATCCTCACGAGGGATTAAAGGCCTTCGATTCTTAAACAGGAGGTAATGGAGAGAAATCTTTTTAATAACCTATTCATGCCTCGACAACCTTCTTAGAAATCGAAGAAGGACCTCGTCCTTACAAGGATGATAGCCAACCATGTCAGAAATAGGAGGACCGCATCCTAACATGGATGAAGATCCTTACAGGAGATTGAAGGCCTCCAGTTCTTAAACAGAAGATTGACCACAAGTATGAAGACTTCCTATTTTTGGACAATGAGATATATTTGCTCCTAATCAAATCCAAGGATTCTTATTCATAAACAAGGAGAATAGATATACAAGGTATTAGGCAGAGGCTATTGTTTCAAGATGACATTAATATCAGGCATGATAAGAAAACAAAGAGACCAACAAGCATCAAACTGAGATATAGTTCAAAAGGATAACTTAAAAAAATATTGTTCCATTAAAATTAAAAGTTCATTATATAGATCCTCAAGGCTGATTACAAAAAAAAAAAGAGAGAATGAAGGATCGAAGTTCTACTCAGAGTTGGACTTCGGGTTGCCGACTCCTGCCAAGACAAGGACATGTTTTAAGTCATTTATTTTCTCTTCAAGTTCTCACCTCGCTACCAAGCTCTCACCAAGTAACTTATTGGATCTTCAGATATCATCTTTCATTTCTCTTAGCCTCTTCCTCAAAACTATAGACTTGGCTTCAACGTCCTTCACTGTGTTCTCATTGTAAGTTGTTTGGATCTTGAGTTGTAAGAGTTTGACCTTATTCTTTTCATAAGTTGCTGAAAGATCTTCTATGGTTCTTTTCAAAGATGCAATTTCCTCTAGATCTCCTCTCAGGCTGGCTTGAACTGTATCTATCAATTATTTTCAGAGCTAAGACACCTCAGCATTAACTATCTCGAGTTTCTTTTTTAGCTCATCAATTTGCCCACACCAACCAATCTGGTAGGTATCGTATTCTATCTCGGCATCGCATGTTGTTTCTTGAGGTTAAAAATTTTTTTCGACCAATCCCACCCATATTCCACCTTACTTTGAGCCCAGGCTAAATCCTTCTCCAACTGGCCAATCTTCTCTCTTGCTTCACAAAGCTCAGCTTCAAGAGAGCAAATCTTTGCGATCAAAGTCCAAGCCTTATCACTGGCAAGTTTCGTTACTCGTTCCAATTCCTCAGTCAAATAGTACTTCTTGGTGGTTTATTCTTTGAAGAATTGTTTGGAGGATTGGCGAAGATGGTTGATTTCAACAGTGGCTTTAGTATAAATTTTTTTGAACTTTTGGAGTTCATCCTCTATCTTTTTTAACTTTTTCTTCATTTGATAAATTTTTTTTTTCAAATTTTTGATACAAGCCTTCAAGAGGAAACCCTAGGGCAGAGGATCAGCTTCAATTGGAGACTACGTTAAATGCATAAAAATACCATGACATAAGGGTATCGCAAAGTAAAAAAAATTAATTTCATTAATTGAAATATTTTAAGTACAAAAAAATATAGAGAAAAAAATATAATTATTAAAAGCCTCCAATCTCTAGAGGAGGAGCAGCAGACGAGCTCAGCATTGCTTCGACGACCTCGAGTTCTTGAGCAGGCTCAAAAGTCACACTAGGAGGCTTGATGGGTGAAAGATCGATTGCAGTAGTGAAAGGTCTAGCCTCATCATCAAAAGACTCCCCTGCCAAAAAGTTAAGATCGAGCTCGAAAAACTTTTCAGTCACATTTCTCTGGTAGAGTTTGAATCCTTTGATAAAAGCTATCTTGGCAAAATTGATCTTTATGTCCTCCATCTCTTTGGAGGCCTTGAAGTCCAAAATAGCTTGATCTTTGGCCTCTGAGATCTGCCTCTCCTTCTCGATGAATTCAACCTCTGCCTTCTTCATTCTCTCTACTTCCAGCTCCAGCTCCTCCTTCGCCTCTATTGAAGCTAGTTCAACACTTCAGACCACCTCCTGAAGGTGCCCGACCTCGACTGACTTCTCCTTCAGAAGGCGGTCGATCTCGATCTCGTGTTCCTCAAGAACCTTCACCATCTCAGTCTTCTGAAGATTAATTGCTTTGATGTTGGTGATCAACTGGTGACCCATTGATAGAAAATAAAGTCAGCCATGCTAATAGAAGAATGCACAGATAAGTCAAAAAAAGGGGAGGACAAGACAATTACCTCAAGAAAGGTTCCAAGGGTATCCCAGGTCTGTTGCTCAAAGTCGACATGGATGATCCTAATGACAACTTTAGGTAAATTGCATCCATCTATCAAGGACTTGACGACCTTTCGATCATCAAAAAAGGAATCGATGCTATCACCATTAGATCTCTTGGAGTTCTGACCGTGCTGAGCTTTTCTTAGCAAGTGACTTCCGCCCTTTTCTTTTAGCTCTGCCTTCCCTCTCAATAGGAGCTGCTGGGGCTTGGACCTTGGCAGGCGGGCTTGAAGTCAATGGAGGTATCAAAATCTTAAGAGCGATGGTAGTTTCGATGGGTGCGATCGAGCTTGGAGGATTGACCTTCACCTTCTTTGAAGTTTCTCCGAGTGCACTGCCTTTTCTTTTGTTAGCCCAGAGTTTCTTGGACAATTGCTTAAGCTCCTCTGGATTCATTTATGCAATAATAGAAGAATCAAAGTCAGAAAGAAGGACAAAAGGATAATTAACAAGATGCAAATGAATACCTATTGGATTGAAGGAACTTAAGCCGAGGTTGAATAAGATTTGATCCCTTAGCAATTTGAATAACTTAGGGATCCAGTAATTCCTAAGTTTGCTGACTGAATCAAGATCTTTTCTCTCCAACCCAAGAGCTTGGCAGACCAAATCCCTAAGGCACACCAATAAAAGAAGTCCTAGTTTTAAAGAAGGGTAGGAAACAAAGAAATTTTTTTTTCTAGCTATGAATGAAAAAAGGGGTGCCCTTAAGTAACCTCTTTTTACTGAACTAGGAGAATAGATACCACCAGTCCTTAGCAGTGGGATGGTGTTTGAAAGTGAAGTAGTTGCAGAATAGGAAAATGATCGAATGGACCTCGATCGAGATGTAGAGGGAAAAGAAGCTTATAATAAATCTACACGAGTTTAGGACCATGGAAGCAAAGAAAAATGTTCAAAAACCAAAAGAGAGCTACAATAATGATGGAAATTGAGAGTCGAAGTCCGGCATGGAAAGCTTTGGTATACAAATAAAAATGACTCAGAAAAAGAGCGCAAGCTCGGTCGCTTGGTCTAGGAAGCTTCAGTTCGTACTCTGAAGGGATCTCATATTGGACTCTTATCAGAAAAAGATCTTCGGAGTGCAGGGAACAAGAGATGATCTCATGTATGAAGGTCAGACGGGATGCTATCCTAAGATTGGCTTCTTCTCTAGAGATAAGGTCTTGAGAGTGTGGGTCAGCCGGGCTCCTAGAACCGGTGGACTAGAAAATTTTAGAAGATATTTGGATTGAAAGAAATCAAGAAAAATTATCAAAAATCAAGAAAAATTAATCAAAAAATTTAGTGAACAGGAAAAGAACCGTAACTTTCCTGAGAAATTTCTAAGTGCTATTAAACTAAAAAGTAAGCAAGAAAATCTAAAGGCAAGGTTAGAAAACTAACCTAAGATAGTCAGAGGAGGAGAAGTTGCAGTCGAAGAATTGGAAGGTGATCAGGAACAAGATTGTCACAAGAAAGATGAAGCGAAGCACTCAGACGCAGAGGAGATAAAGAATAAGGGAAGACGAAGAGAGGCAGAGGCAAAAGTAAGAAATCGAGGGAGAAGAGAGTGTTTAAATAGTCAAAGAAAATCAGAGAAGATTATGATTGTAGATCCTCTCCGCCCATTCCTTGCCTACCACATGTCTCAATCATTATACCTGCAGACGATGGCTGATAGAGCATTCATGATGCCATACTTGAAGCTTCGTGCCAAGAAGGAATTTCGAGTGTCGGGGTCATTTCAGATCATTTACCTATTAAGAAGCTTTGACGCTAGTCAGAAAAAGCTAAAACTTTTCACCTTCTAAAAGCAAAAAACCAGAAAAAAACTTCGACACTCATAGTTTTATGTACTTCATTCGAATTTCTAACTTGGGAGTAAAGGGACAAGTATTAGGGATAAAATAGTTCCTACCGCAGTCTAGTGGAATGTCTGGTCTTAGTGTAGCTCCGTTTGGAGTCATAACCACCATGTCCAAACTTCATCTAAGCCTCTCTCCGGTTCCAATCTGATTTAGAAAGGTCAACTTTCAATTCATGTATGTCAGACGACCTCCTCAATTGTAATCATTAACCTTCTTCTGATAATCGTAGAATTAGCTAAAGACATGATGAACTTTGTTTGGATGAACTTAAACAGTGAGAGAAATTATTAATCAATGGACTCTGGTCCTGGTATTGATAGAACTCCATCAAGCATTAAATCTCAGTACAAGCTCGACTTTGTTTGTCGGCCAACCTCGAAGGCAACCGAATTTCCTTACTGTGGATGATAGTATATTCCACCAATCTAATATCCAGGATTCTAGCCAGTCGAACTCCTCCAAGAGACCCTAGCGATGGTCCAACAAAGAACCCACTATCCCCTCTCTTTTTGACCTCCAGTTTGAATATTCATATATGCTCTCAGTCGATCTTAAAGGCAGCCGAGCTCCTCAAAGCCGTCAAAGATAGTACTAGCAGAATCCAACCGACTGCTAGCCCGCCTTTCACTACTTTGAAGCCAACCTTCAAGTTCGACCAATCCAACCTCGAATTCTTCATCCTAATATGAATAACCTGTTACCAAGCACAGATGATTCCCACTGTCCGTCTGAACTCTATCAAATGAAATTCAACCACCTACAAGTCGTGATAAATGATAACCCACCCTCTGTAATGAACTCCACATGGTCCGATTGGCTCACTAACATTCTATTATGGTTGTCACTTTCATTCTGTTATAGGCTCTACCTATATAAAGGACCCCCAGATATATTTTTCTCTCTAAGCTCTCATCTTCATTTACATTCTTCTGAGTACTTCATTCTTGTTGGTCAGGAAACTAACTTGACCGTCAGAGGATCCTAATGGAGTCATCCACCTTCGGTTTGAATTTTATCTTATAGATCTCATTGACGGCCTCATCTTCTCTAGCTCCAGCGAACTTCGACATCAGTACCATTTTCTGCACCAATAAGATTGATGCCGAAGACTGAGATCATTCAACACATGCATTGAAAGAGACTCATTTCATTAAAGAAAAAAAGTTCATTATAAGAAGATTGCCACAACTAAAAAGAAGAAAAAAGTTCAAATATGACTAGTCAAGATCCTAGAGCACATGCTTGATGGCATGATCGGTGGTCTCCTTGGTAGGGCCCCCAATAGCATGGTTGGTGGTAGGTGCGGTAATAGACTCAGGAGCTGGGGCCTTGGCAGTTGGAGCAGGCTCATCCTTGTTCGCTGAGTTAGCCTTATCCTTGTCGTTGCTGAATTTAGGGTGGAGGCTGCTCAAGTCCAACTTGGGAAGCATCCGAGCCAAACACTTCTTGTAGGCTTTGAAGCTGTACCCCTAGGTCACTAAGGAGCTCTCAACGACCTCATTCTCGAATTGTTCTGAAGCCTTGAACTTCTCAATGCCATTGAGTTTGGCTTTGGCGGTGGCCTTCACCTTCTCCTCCTCGGCTAGGGCCTTGATGAGTTATACCCTATCCTCATCCTCGACAACCTTAACTGCTGCCTCATCGAGCTTTAGGGCCTCCTCAAGCTCGGCCACCTTTTGACGGAGCACCCCAATGACCCCGCGTTCAGTGGCCGTGAGGTTCTCCAGTGCCTTGACTTTTCCCTACATAGCTAGGAGCTTAGACCTAGCTCACGAGGTTTCTCCTTCAACCACCTTATTTGCCTCTTTTGGTGCCTCACCTCACCTCCTCCATGGCTTGCCTAGCCTCCTCAGCAGCCTTTGCTCGGGCCTTAGATACCTAAGCTTCTCCTTTTACAAGAGCTTTACTCAGTTAAAATCGATCAAGTCCTCACCGAGGACAGTGACATCATGCACCAACTATATGGAAAAAGAAAAGTCAGCGACCATGGTTAAAAATTGAAGACAAGTACAAATGACAGAAAACTTACCCCAATGAGACCAGCATAGGAAGCACCAACAATCTTGTCCAAGGGATGGATCTTCCTTTTCAACCAGTCGACCGGCATCAGGGTTATTTTCACCAACTCCCGAGAGAGCTAATAGTTCCAAACCACAGAATCATCCCTCGACACTCTTCTCATTATGATGATGAACCCCTTTTCACTCCTAGATAAGGAGGGGCCCGCTTCAACCCATGTTGACCTACTCAATGCCACAAAAGATAGTAGCAATGAGGCTGGATGAGGTGGGGATGATGTCCTCCCTAATATCGAAGGAGGGGACATTGTCTGACCAGTTGGTAGTAATTGAGTTTGAGCTAACTCCGAAGTCATTAGTATGGCAAATCATAGTGGCACGGTTGCCATGGGCTCATCCTCAATCTCCATGGAGTCGACACTCATTGTCCCCGTCGATGGTGCTGGAACTAGAGCAGGGGTAGGAGTCCTCGACTAGGACTTTGGCTTCTTTGACAAGGACTTCCCCCTTGAAGAGCCTAACATTCTTTTCAAAACCAACTTGATGGACTCTAGGCTTGGCCTCATCACTGCAAAATCAGAGAAAAAGTGGTTAGCTCAAATCCAACAATAACCAAGGAAGTTTTTTGAATCCAACTGAGATATTGGCCATACCCCAAGGCAACATTGGACTAATGCTGTTATCATAGAGATTCTACTCAGTCACTAGCTCTTTCAATTCTAACACCTTGACATCGAGCAAACTTTGGTAACCTTTGATGTCTTTGGGAAGAACCAACTTATCTTTGTTAAGAGGTAGGTGAGGAGCACCCCAGATCAAGCTGAATCCCCAAGGCTAATCTAAGGACACGAAAAATAAATAGCTTTTTCAATCATGGATCGAAGAAGATAGTCATGTAATGAACTTGCACTCTATTTGGGGGGAGAAGTACCACCACTCTTTCTTATGGGGGTGTTTCTTTAGAGTGAATAGCACTCTAAAGAGAGGGCCCCTCAGGGAGATGTTGATCCGGTTACAAAGGATAATAAAAATGATGACCATCCAAATCGAGTTCGGGTTGATTTGGGTTGGAAGGATTTTATAGAAGTCAAGAATGTTGCTAATAAAAGGATAAATAGATAAATAGAAATCGGTCTGAAGGGACTCCTCATATAGCACAACTCAGCTTGCCAGGGTGTCAATCACATGATCGTCCCAAGGCTGAAAAGATGAAAAATTGAGAACTAAACCTTCCAAGGTCATCCTTAGTAATATTTGACTCTTCATTACTTGGGCCTAGAAATCTTTAAACCCATGAACTAGGTTGTCCATGCTACGAGGTTCAAAAGCCTGACACGGCGATACCCAATTGAGGAGCTGGCCTCAGCGGTGGTCTGAGAGGTGCTCTCGAACTCGATCTAGGGAGATGGCGATTGGGAACCTTGGCTGCCATGGAGGTTTTCACTCCTAACCTCACCACCATCAAAATATATAAAAGAAGAAAAGCTACTGGTAAAACTAGAGAAATGAAGGGAAGGAAGAAAGGACCAAACCAAAAAAAAGATACAAAAACCTAATCAAGGATAAATAGAAAAGCAAGGGAGGCAAAATAAGAAGAAAGGACCAACTAGAAAATAGAATTCGAGGGTTATCGGTGCTAGAGAAGATGGTAGCCATTGAAAACTCTCCCTCTGGTGACTACAATAGTAGGAGAACAAATGGAAGGAGAAGCAAAAACTTGGCAGAAGCAAAATGGAAGGAAAATGATAGAGGAAAGGCCTATTTATATTATGCACCAATGATCAAGATTCAAGTTCCGTACCACCAGATTTCATCAAGTGGTACATATCAGGGCCACTAAGTCACATGACTCTTTATCATACTGCCCCTAGACTGGACCATGTAGGTTGATCCCTGATATAGAGCCTACCTATGTCAGACGTATGGTAGACCCCAAAGGACCTAGAGATGATTTTTGGATCCCTATTTTCAAGTCATTATAACACAGTGCCTCAGGTTGCCCATCCCTCATAAGAATGGCAAGATTTTCGAAGTGGTATATTAATGGTACCCTAAGATTTTCTCCATCAAATACCGCTAATTAAATGCTCAAGAGAGAAGGTTAGATTGACAATCAAAGACTAGTCTCATGATTGGCTACTCCCTTCATCTGAAGTAATGAAATCACTTCGAACTTGAAAGTGGGAGGCAAATGTTATGGAGGTTGTCTGCCATCCGACCTGACATTCTCTCCTCAAATTCCAACCAAGCACTTACCAACAAGATAGCTTCCAATGCTAGGAAGAGATCCAAGAAATTGAGATGAAGTGACTTTACATCGATGGCTCCTGTCCAATCTCTGGATTGGCATTTATCGAGCCTAAGGTTGGGATCCAGTCGAAGATAAGAAATGAGCCTGAGGACTTGCATGGGCATTGATACACCCAAGGTAGAGCCTTGACTCCATCCCACCTTAATTTGCTAACCTATTCAACCACACGGATGATTATTCTTGGAATCTTCTAATAATTTTTAGAATATGGGCACTATCCACAACTAACATCCATGACTAATAATTCTGATTCGCTGGTTAGTGGATAGATTCTCTATCCTAATGGCTTGTTGGGTTAAGACCTTGCATCCTAAGGAATTAGGACCTAACGACCTACCAAATTCTAGCACATCAACCTACAACTTCACCTCTATATAAAGAGGTAATGAGGGGACCCTCAAGTAAGCTCGACTCTAGAGAATAAATCTTGCTCTTATTCTTCCTCTTTCTTTTTTCTTTACTATTCTTAAGCTTCAACTAACTTAAGCATTGAAAGATCCCTCACCAAAGAATACCTGACAAGAGTGGACTTTCCTTATAGGTTTCCCTTGGTATCCTAGTTCTAGGATTGGCACTAAGCACCCAAGTTGGAAGGAAACCGACCTTAGCAACATTCACCTCAAACTGGAGTCTTGCGGCAACAACAATCATTCATTCTTGTACCTCTCAATTGATTCTTGGCACATCATTCATGTTCCTTTTAGGACGATATTGATCCAAGAAGAAGTGAAAGCAAACTATGGCCTAGTAGCTGCACCCTTCTTGCTTATTGTTTGAATAACTTTATTCTACAAGATCTTTCTCTCTCTCTCTCTCTCTCTCTCTCTCTCTCTCTCTCTCTCTCTCTCTCTCTCTCCAAAAGAAAGAGAACATGATCCTTCTTTTTTCCTTCATACAAATAAACCTAGAGTTATTCGATCTTAGGACAAGAAAAATAAACTTCAGCAAAACAAAATAAGTGATAACTACTACAACAAAAATAAAATATGAAACATGGCCAACATATTAGTTTGGTCTAGGAATTTAGTTAGAACAAGATTCAATTTCATAAGGAAAGCATGAATAAAATATGAAACCCTAATATATATATGTTGCAAAAATCACTAAAATTTGTTTCTTGATGCTGCCATACTAATAATTCTTATACTAGCGCTAATATTATATATAAAAGCCTATAACTAGGTACATACTCATATTACTACAATATCATTTGATTAGTAGATAGAAAATTGCTTGGCATCCAAAGATGATGCATCATGATTGGCATGCAATACAATGTATTATTTTTGATGGTTGTCAACCTTTGTGAGTGGATGATGTGGTGCTTATTGAAAGGGAGTAGGGTTCGTATCTTTCGTACAAAAGATACATATAAATAGAGGATTAGAAATACTATTTAGTTGCATATCTCCTGACAAAATATTATAATTTGTATCAAGATAGTTTACGTTAAAATAAAATTTTAATTATTTTAATTCTATTGTTAGCCTATATAGAATCAAAATTGCCACATTTTATCAAAAACTTGCAAATTTTCTCTATAATATAGAAAGAGAGGTATATAAAATATTTTTATTTAAAAATAATATATTATTATTTATATATTATTAAACTATAATCTTGCTTCATATTATTGGTCTAATTGGTTTTAATCACAACCATCTTATACTTAATCTGCACTTGTCCACCATCATCACCCACAATCACTCAAAATGGTCTGGTAATTCAATAGTACTTGATGATTCAGTAGACAACCAAACACTTTCTTGCTCCTATCCAGATATACTATCACATTCACCATTTATTACTTGTTCTAGAGACTAAATAGATGGTGGATGATTAAACCTGATAAGAAGGTTAATTATTTTTGAACCATTTCAAGAAGATTGAATTCTTAAAATGATGAGCAGAGGAAAGACGATCGGGAATGACAATTCCATGAGGGCTTCTTCACCGAATCATCCCTAGAGTCTGGATTAGCAACCAAGCTAGGAAAATAGTTTGCCACCACAAAGCTCATCAAGTAAGAATGGTGCTAGGACACTAGAGGCAGGGAAGACTTGAGCTTAGATGGTCTAAGGTCTCAGGCATTTCAAATGGGAGACCTCTAAAGCTTTGATGGAGGAGTTTAAGGCACTACAAGAGAGATTCACTTAGATTGTGACCTTTGAGGAAAAGGACATTAATCAAGCATGCGATGAGTGGAGGGTGGCATTGATTGGTAAGTTTATTAGAAAGGGTTTCCCCATAGAGTTCATTCAACATGAGATGAGGATGAGATGAAATGTTGAGGGCAAGTCTTATATCTCCTCTCTTAGATGGGGTTCTACTGTTTAGGCTTCCATCAGAAGAAGTTCAGGCTAGGATAGCCAAAGGACCATAGACTTTGGCTAATTAGTTACTGGTCCTTGAAAGCTGGCGGCCGAATTTTGACCCTAGCCATGACAAAATCAGATAGGCCAGGATTTGGATTAGGATCCTAGATTTGCCTATAGAACTATGGGATAAAAAGAAGGTCTTTAAAATAGTCTTTGTGATTAGGTCTCCTATCACTACTATAGAATAGGACTACGACAGCAGTTTATAATTGCTGCCGTAGACTAAAAAATTGCTGCCTAACCGCTACCACTACGGCCGTCACCGTAGGTCTATAGTAGCGATTATTGCAGCAATTATGAAAATCACTGTCATATACAGCCTATGGCAGTAATTTTGTAATATCTGCCATAGGTTGAGATATAGCAGCGATTTCGTAACCTCTACCATAGGTTGAGATATGGCAGCGATTCCATAACCACTACCATAGCTCGACCTATAACAGTGATTATGGAACTACTGCTATAGGTCTAATGTAGTGGTGGGTACCTAACTTGCTGCCTCGCTTGGCATGCTTATGGTAGTGTTGTTTTTGAATAATAAGAAAAATATAAAATTTTTAATTTTTTATATATTTTATCTGATAAATGTAGAGATATATATAACACAATAAAAAATATAAAAAAATATTATAAATATAAAAATATTTTTAAAATGCTTAAATTTTATTATCGAATAAAATTTATTATAATATTTTTTTTAAAAAATATATTAAAAATTTTCTAAATCTATATCATTGTCGTCACTAGGAGATGAAGCACGAGCTGGAGGAGCTAGAGCTAGAGCCTGAGCTGGAAGAGCTGGAGCTAGAACATCGATCAACATATCCCTAAGGCTTCGAAGTCTGCTCCAAAATGCGCACTAAGCCTCATCACCATGGTGCTCAAGATGTCCTCCAAATGAGATGTGTGCTCCTCAGCATGAGCAACCCATGCCATAGCTTGATCTGTCTGCACCGTAGCTTGAGCTACTTGCGCCAATGCCTCCTCAAGCTGCTTTCGATTGACGGTACCAGAAGCATGTGAAGAGATGTTCGCCTCAAATTAGTAGCTTATCGGTAGATGTCCGAGCCTGCATCGGATTCTTCTAGAGTGCTCAGGCCCTAAGACCTAAGACAGATGATCATGGGCACCAGAGGTATCCGGGCCCTCGCTCACGAGCGCATCTAATTACTCCTGTAATTATAAATTCAAATAAAATTTTATGAGTATTGCTATAATACTGATAATATATACTAATATATTTATTAGTTACAAAAATTCTTCCAATCACGGCGTTCATCGACCTGCCCTTCTTATTCGTTTGGCTAGATTGGAAGATCTCGCTACAACTGGGCATCACTCCATCTCTCATCAGCTATAATAATAGACCAATTTATTAAAAATATAAAAAAATATTAATTTAATTTATCTAATAAAATTCAAAATTTATTATCTCTCTATGCAGACGACTGGCCATAGACTCACGGCCTAGAGTGTGCATGTACTCCTGGGCTATCCGATTCTTCTGATTCTGACAGAAGGTAGCCTAACAAATATTTAAATAAATAATAAATAATAAATATTTAAAAAATATTTAAATATAATTTTAATCATATTAAAAAATTTAAAAATTAAAAATTTTATCTTGAACTCCTAGCTTCTCCAATGTCTAACTATCCTCTCCTACTGACTCGATGAACAGTCCTGTATCCAAAGAACAAGCTCCTCCGAAGTATCTCATCGATGCTCGAGCCATCCTCTATGGATCTTGACCTTGTAGCCTCGGTACAACTCTTCAATCTTCTTTAGTTGGACATCTTGAATCCTCTCATAATCTAAAAAATCGTACCTCCTCTATACAAAGTTATCAAAAGTCAGTAACCAAATTATTCTAAACAAATAAAGTGTAAATATATTAAATGCATATATATAATTAAGATACACTTACCCATATCTCCTCTCACACCTGGTCTCTGACACAGCATTTATCAATCGCTAGTCTATGGGCAATACTGGAATGATATCAGACCACCTCACAAGTACTTCAAAAAAGGAATGCATCTCTCGCGCGGTCTTTCCTACTTGCCTTTCCTTCGTATCATACTACACCATCACTTGATGCAGGCGGTTCCACACATATGGCATGCATGTGGTATCGTGAAATATCCTACTGGATGATGCACCTGCAATAAAAATATATTATATAAATATATAAATACTATATAAATAAATAAATAATATAATAAAAATATACATTCAAATATCAGTGTTGGAGCATATGTCGAAGATGTGGCTAATGGTGGAGGCTCAGATGTTGGTGGAGTACATACCGACGGTGGAGTAGATGTTGATGGCCCTTGAGTAGTCGATGCAGAGGTAGATGGAGTATGCTCCGACTGCTCCTCAGATGCTGAGCTTCGTGTAACCCACCAAGGGGCGGGGGTGAAAGCTAGATGGCATTTTGGTGCCATCATGATCTGCAACATTAATGAATATTAACCAATATAACATATTGAATAATAATATTAGTATAGCATTAATAAATAGACTCTAATATTTATACTAGAATGTTGAAGTCATTATCTAGTGGCATCTACAATATGGACATCACCATCACTCCTGATAAATGTATCAGATAAGTTTTATCCTAGAGGAGCACTTTGCATGCATGGTCCAACATCGTCATCAACTTCGATATCATCAAAGATATGCCTAGACACCATCTTCACAATAATACCCCATTGAGGCTCTAAGGGATCACTAACGTAAGAGACTTGACTAGCTTAGAAGGCAAGTATATACGGTTCTTCAACGCAGAGATGGTGTTGCATGTTAACAAGAGTAAAATCATACTCATTGACCTTCATCCCTAACTGTGATAAGGTGTCAAACCAATCGTACTTCATCAATGCAATCTTTTCTTTAGAATAATAGTCCAAGATGACTAGCTTCTCTACCATGTCATAATAGTTCAAATCCTCCGTACGAGGCTGTAAATTCCTCGAGCTAACATAACACCCAGTGGTGACGCTCAACATCATGCCACTATTTTATGTTATCATATTTATGGACCTGCTGTGAATTTTAAATCTATAGCCGTTAATGATGAGCTGTTTATACTCACGCACGGTACGATTAAAATCCATTGAAAGAGCACGCACTTCAAGGCTCACATCATCGAGTGATAATTTTCACACATAATTAAGAAGATGACATCTAATTAGTAAACATGTTCAAATAAATTACACAAGATAAGAATATATAATCGCTTACATGATCTTTAAACTATTTAGAAAATTTTTTGCAGTGCATTTTCTCTTTCTTCCACATACTTAGAGCATCATATTTTACTCTTACGATCTTCTTGTATTTGCTGCAAGCATAAAAAATAAATTTAGATGTAATTAGATATTTTTTTTAATTATTATGAAATAAACATGATTGAGTAACTCATCTTATGTACGGCTTAATGACATCATAGTTGAAGAGCACGTAGTGGTGCATCTTATCTCTTCCTCAATGTTCAAATCAGTAAGGCGATATGAAGTGAAAAGTTTATCTGGCTATGGATTGGACTCAAATGCAGGCTCAATTGGCTCATACTAATCATCCTGATTTCTCATTGGCTGATTACGATATGTCTCGAGCTTATTTAAGTACATGGTATAAAAATTCAAATACTCTTAACCCAAATAACCTTCTGCTATGGATTCCTCTGGGCAATTCATATTTCTTATATAAGATTTCAGAGTTTGAATATTTTTCTCAATAGGATACATCCATTGGCAGAATACTAGGCCTCCAAGTATAACTTTTTTCGTAAGGTGCATGGTGAGATGCATCATAACCGTAAAAAATGATGGTGAAAATATCTTCTCTAGATCACATAATATAGTCACCATTCTTGTCTTCATTTTCTTCACGTCTTTCTTAAGCAATCTCTTTACATAAATATCTATGTAAAAATTGCAAAGATGAATAACAACTATTTTGATATTTTTTGGCAACACACGATGAATAACTATTATGATCAATTTCTGCATTAGCACATGATAATCATGAGTCTTTAATCCGGCAAGTTTGATATCCTTACTATTTACACATTTTGATATGTTGCTTGAGTATCTATCTGAGACCTTTATATTCTCCAATACACGAAGAAATATGGACCGTTCGAAGGTATTTATAACATAGCATGCATGAGGGAGCCTCCACTATTCTTATCCTATCGGCTTCAGATGGAGTGATCTTCTAATATCCCATTCTTTCAAGTCAAATCAAAAATTCAAGTCATCTTTGGACTTATCTTTGATATTCAAGATTGTTGCTAATAGGAGCTCGCACACATTCTTTTGAATATTCATTACATCTAAGCAGTGCACAATAAGTTTGTCTCCCAATATGGCAAGTCAAAAAAGATACTTTTTTTTCTCCAATTAAAGTATGTGTCATCTTTCTTTGATCGATGCTTTTCTTTTTTACCATCAATCTGATCATCTTTCTCAAATTCAACACTGAGACCATCCAACTCTCTCAGTACCTCACTTCCAAATATTCAGTTAGATGCCTCACCTTCTTTAATAGTGCCATCGAAGGAGCATGCATCTCTTCTATATGGATGGTTTTGATGGAGGAAACGTCAATGTCCCATATAGCTAAAGCTCCTTTGACGTGTTAACCTTCTAAATTGGATATTTTTTCATAAATCAGGCATGCTAGCTTACCTTTCATGCTCCAATCCGATATTAGGGCATAGGTTGGAAAGTCATTTATTGTCCATAAAAGCATTGCGCATATGGAAAATGACTCATTCAGCAAAGCGTCAAAAGTTGGAACATCTTGAATGCTCCACAACTATTTTAGCTCGACAATAAGAGGCTGCAAATAGACATCAATGTCATTACCTACCTCCATCAGTCCAAAGATGAGCACTGTTATAAAAGCAAAAATTTTTTTCATACACATCCATAATAGAAGGTTATAAACATGAATAAATACTGGCCATATACTGTAGACAGCATTCATATGCTTGAATAGATTGAAACCATTATATGACAAGTCCAACCTCACATTATGTATCTCTTATATGAAATCAGAATGTATTTCATTAAACTTTCATCATGTCTCTCCATCGGTTGGGTGCCTCAATGCATTATCTTTTGTTCGATCCTCTTCATGCCATCTCATGTTCTTTGATATTCTTGTTGACATAAATAATTTTTATAGTCTTAAAATCAAAGAAAAGTGCCACATCAATTTTGAGGTACATGGGTCGTTGTGCCATCTTCATTCTCTTTCCAGCTTGATACACCATACCTCATGTATTCATTTCGATTGGCATCTCCCTCCCAGGAAAGCATGCAATCATTAGGACATACATGTATCTTGGTATAAGTAAAGCCCAACTATTCAATAATCTTCAATGCCTCATAATTATTCTTCGGAATTTTTACATTGTTCGGAAGAATGCCTTCCAAAAACTCTAGTATGCAGTTCACTCCATTATTACTGAACCCATTGGAGCATTTTGCATGGTACAACCAGATTAAGAACTCAAACTTCACCATCTTTTCACATCCGGAATACAATGAAATATTAGCATCCTCCATCAACTTGCAAATCTTCTCCACATCCTCACTGTTTGTCATTCCACCAACCATAGGATAAGGTATGGATATAGATGTATCGTTATTATGGCCAATAAATAAAAAAATATCATGAATCATTTGTTCTATTTTTCCATCATGTTGATCGCCTCCTTGCGGTCTGCCCTAACCATATTGATTTCAATAAATTTCATAATCGGATTTAAAGCCATAAATAATGAGATGATCATTTATATCTTGACGAGGTAGCCACGATCCACTTATACACTTTTTACAAGAACATTGGATAAGTCCATGGCTCCCAAATTTTTTATAGCAAAATCAAGAAATTTTTAAAGGCCTACTAAACTTCATCCACTCCTTATCCATTATAAAAATTGATGATACCATAATTAAATCATACATGAAATTTACAATATATACTAATACATTATAATCAAATATTCATTATAAATAAAAAAATGTATCATAAATAGAGATTGAAATAAATATCATGTGTGAAACTCATATTAAATATCATTTTTAGATATGCAATAAATGCATCCTATCACTAACTAATAGGTAAATATAGATCCTATCCCATTCAAAAATTATATTAATTCTATATGTTCATTACAATAATCAAACGATATGCAATAAAGATCGAATAAAATTTTGGCAATATTTTTTCTTAGTTCTCCCATGTAGGGAGAACAAAAAAAATACTATCCAAAATTTCATTCAAAATTCTTAGCATACCGTTTGATTACTATAATTACCTATAGAATTATTTATAATTTTTAAATTATCCAAATTAGATAATCAATTGATCATTGTACATAATTTTTTTATCTATATAATTATATATAAATATATAGATGCTGGAGATTATGTACACTAATCAATTGATGGGTCTATCATTATGTAATGCAATAAATAAAAGCAACAAGATATAAATATCCAAAAAATATTATGCAATAAATTCTACAACATGAATTATATTTATAAATAATTTAGGATGAGCAACAAATAATTTTACTTCTATTAGCGACCGAGGGTTCTCTCAATGGCCAGCATGGCCTACAGTCGTGGGCATGACCCGAAACCCATTGGTGGGGGTGAGGGCTCTCTTAGCAGTCGGTACAACTCACGACCATCGATATGGCCTAGAATCCATCAACGATCATTTTCTTATTGATTGGCATGGCCCAGGGCTATCAATGGCAGTCAACATGGCATGGCCTAAGGGCTGTCCATGGCCCTAGACACGACACGACCTACCACGGCCATGGACACGATATGACCTTATCCAAAATCCACCGATACAGTCCAGAATCAATTGCTAGGAGTTCTCTTATCCACCGACATGATCGATAGATAATTATAATATTTATAATAAATATTCTAAAAATTATTATAAATATTATAAATAATTAAAAAATAATATTATAAATTTTTTTTAAAAAAATTATACCTACGACTATGGAGAATGGGTCACACTAAAAGCTCTAAGGGTCGTCGATGATGGTACTAGAAGAGGACGACGACGCTAGAGATAACCGACGAAATAAGAGTAAGATAGTGAGATAGAGAGAGAAAAGAGAAAGAGAAAGAGGGGAGAGGCGGCTGATGCATGCTAATTTATAGCTATGGCAAGTGCACCAGTCGATCAAGTAATAAAGTGAATGAGTAGAGTATCGTCCCTAGAGGATTGAAAAATAAGTACTGAAAAGCTCTTTTCTATACTTTATTTAGAAGACCGATTTATAAGAATAAAAAAATTAAAGAATAAAATAAAGAAATAATTAAAAATTTTAAGAAAATAGAGAGAGTGTAATTATTAGTGTTTTAAACTCAAAAGCAATGTATTACTAAGGTAATCGATTCACCAACTCAGTCAATATAATATTCAGATTATTAGATTAATTTTATTTCATGTGATGGTTGAGTCTCCTAATTTATTTACTATCCTTTGGTCCAGGCATAGCAAAACTATCAATATTTATTAATTATCCTTTGATCTAGGTATAATTTAAATAAATATTAATGCATTAAGTTTTGTAATACCCTCTAATTAAAATATGCTGCATCCAAAGCGCACTAAAATTTTCGCATGCATATGAATTTTAATTTGATTCATAATACAAGATATATAATCAAGAAGCAATAACATAGATGTACTTGGTCTATAACATCTATATTCATCAGATCAATTAGAAGATGGCCAGTAATCCAAAAGCATTAAGATTAGATTTATATACTCCTCATGAATAAAATTTAAAAATAAATCACACTGAATATTGCATCAAAAGAGTGGCTACACCTTAGTCTTAGTAAAAAAAAATTTAGTTCATGATAACAAGTTCAAAAATAGTAAATAAAATAAAAAGTATAGAGAAATTAGATTGTTTGATTGCTGAAATTAATTGTCCGTTGCTCTTTGTGTGGAGAACTTGGTGAAGAAGAAGAGGCTCCTTGATCGATGTCTTGATTATCGGAAGAAGAAAAGAAAAAATTACAAATCCTTTTTTTTCTCTCAAAAATCTCTCTTCTCTTTCTCTTCTTTTTTTATTTCTATGACTCTCTCCCTTTTTCTCTTTTTCTCTTTTTTCTCACTCCCCTCTTTTTTTCTACGACAACAGCATGTTTTTATAGGCTAAGAAATCGATTCTTCCCCAAAATCCTTTAGAAATTAGGTTTAAAACTTCCAAAACAACTCAAATTAAGATTCTAGATGATTTTAACCATTGGATGTTGATCAAACGGTCCAAAAACCACTTAAAAATCCTTTAAAATATTCCAGATCAAGTCAGATTTCATGCCAGTCATTGGATCAACCTTGGATTGAATCTGGGCCATCCGATCACGCACAAAGAAGGCTTCTGATCTTTAGTTTAATGTCGAGATGAATCTCAGCCATTGGATCTCGATTGAGAGCTACGGATGTCGTTTGTCAGTGCATGCATGTCGACCATCCGATCAAATCTCAGTGAAAGATGCCCGTTGGATCAGACAAAATTTCTAAATTACCCACCATAGACTATGCACGAGTCCAGTGTTGCATGGACCACCACGTTCTTCAGTCAATCTGAGTGCGCTTCTTCATATAAAATTTTTGAAATGCCCTTAAGTCGGTCCACCGTGCATCGCAAAAAATGCTGACGTCAGTGGGTTGTCAGTGCTGCATCAGTAGGTCAGTCTGCTGATGCGATCGAGATGGACGGTCTGCTGAGCTGGTTTTCTGAACCAGTTTGAACCAGATTATTATTATTATTATTTTGAAATTTAATTTCGAGCTCGTTTGAAGTCCGCTTTGCTTGAAATTTATTTCATCAAAATCAAAAAAATAAGATCGTCACATTGGTGACCTTCTTTTCTACATAAAATTAATAAAAATATCAATTTTTAAAAAAATAGATTAATTTATTTTATAATTTAATATTTTTATTAGTATATTTTTACCACTTATCACACCCTCCAACTTAGTCATTGCTAGTTCTATAGCAATATTTTATTTAATACCATGTTTCAATAAGATTATCTATCACAAAGATAAAATCTAGAATTAAAGATCAAAAAGTCTAAAAAGTACTGTTAATTAAGCATTGAGCTTCAGAAGCAAATTTTTTAGTCAATTCAATTAAAAACTTTCTTAGAGTACATCAAAGATCTATAGCACTTGTATTCGTGATGACTAACTTTAGCATTTCAGTATTAAATTAAAAAAATAAAAGTATCTTCTTTTATCACCTATTTTGATCAATTTTCTATACATTCTCAATTTTATACTCATGAATTAAGGTAGCTTTCACACTGCCTTTTTTTTTTTTTGCTGTGCTGAGCATCCTGGCCTTCTCTTTATCATTTTATGTGAATTTTCATACTTGACCTAGGTGCATAGATCCAGTTACTAGGCTTTGGGTAATCCATATATACTCTATCTTTTGCACTTTATTTTTAGGTAGATAGCTCTTTCCTTAAATTCAAGTTTTTTTGATTAAAATGTATATTAATTACTAATTTTCAATGATAATTGAATCCTCAGTTGGCCTTATAATCAATACATACTTTGCCTTATTAGTGTGCATGTGCAATTAGAAGTGCTAATAGTCTTTTAATGACCTAAGTAGGCTACTAAAAGTTGACCAACTAATCTACTTCTTTAACTCGTTACATTCATTAGCAAATAATTCTATCTTTTATCACTTGTCCAATCTATCTTACTTAAGATTTTCTTCTTGACACATTTTTTTTAACTTATTCTACATTATCTTAAAGGAGAATGAAAAATAAAGGGTGCAATAAAGGATAGGAAGGAATACACCTGATTTGGTTCAGTCTGGTTCTTTGGAGCTTTGAAATTTTGCTTGAACTCTCATTGATTTTTCTCTGCAAAATTAAAAATACACATCAATGCAATAAAATAGCAACAACAAATTATTGAAAAATAAAAAAAATGATCAAAACTAAAAAAAAAAATAACCTATCTAGTAGTTCTGATTTATAGTCTTTAGCTTGACTTTCTTTGAGTTCTAAAGTGGATCAATCTGATGCCACTTTAATTGAAATACTTTCATGTTTGGTCGAGTCCTCTTTCAATTTAACATTGCTAGCTTTTATAGTCTCAAATCTATTTTCTACAGAATTTTTATATACTGAATTATCAATAATATCAATTAGAAAATAAGTTTGATTGTCATCAGGATGTTTAGTATCTTTAAAAACATTAAAAGTAACTTATTCATCTTGGATTCTAAGAATTAATTTTTCTTATTGAACATCTATTAAAGCTCCTCCAGTAGCTAAAAAGTATCTTCCTAAAATAAGGGGTACATCATAATCTTCTTTTATATCAAGAACAATAAAATCAACAGGGAAAAAAAACTTGTTTACCTTTACCAAGACATCCTCCACTATACCTCTTGGATATTTAATGGATCTATTAGCTAATTGAAGGATAATAGTGGTAGGCTTCGGTTCTCCTAGACCCAGCTTCCTGAAAATAGAAAAAGGCATGAGATTAATGCTTGCTCCTAAATCACATAAAACTTTATCAAAACTATAATCACCAATAATGCACTGAATATTTTTTTTTAAAAAAAAATAAAATAATAATAAAAATTAAAAATAAAATTTTAAAATAAAATTAGGATCAAAATTTTAATATTATTTTAGACACAATTTTCGACAACGGTGCCAAAAATTTGATGCGTACTAATTTATAGCTATGGCAAGTGCACCAGTCGATCAAGTAATAAAGTGAATGAGTAGAGTATCATCCCTAGAGGATTGAAAAATAAGTATTGAAAAGCTCTTTCCTATGCTTTATTTAGAAGATCGATTTATGAGAATAAAAAAATTAAAGAACAAAATAAAAAAATAATTAAAAATTTTAAAAAAATAGAGAGTATAATTATTAGTGTTTTAAACTCAAGAGCAATGTGTTACTAAGGCAATCGATTCACCAACTCAGTCAATACAATATTTAGATTATTAGATTAATTTTATTTCATGTGACGGTAGAGTCTCCTAATTTATTCACTACCCTTTGGTCCAAGCATAGCAAAACTATCAATATTTATTAATTATCCTTTAGTCCAGGTATAATTTAAATAAATATTAATATATTAAGTTTTGTGAAATTCTCTAATTAAAATACGCTGCGTCCAAAGCGCACTAAAATTTCCGCATGCATATGAATTCTAATTTGATTCATAATACAAGGTATATAATCAAGAAGCAATAACATAGATGTACTTGGTCCGTAACATCTTTGTTCATCAGATCAATTAGAAGATGGTCAGTAATCTAAAAATATTAAGATCAGATTTATATACTCCTCATAAATAAAATTTAAAAATAAATCATACTAAATATTACATCAAAAGAGTGGCTACACCTTAGCCTTAGTAAAAGAAAATTTAGTTCATGATAATAAGTTCAAAAATAGCAAATAAAATAAAAGGCATAGAGAAATTAGACTGTTTGATTGCTGAAATTGATTGTCCGTTGCTCTTGGTGTGGAGAACTTGGTGAAGAAGAAGAGGCTCCTTGATCGATGTCTTGATTGTCGGAAGAAAAGAAAAAATTACAAACCCTTCCTTTTCTCTCAAAAATCTCTCTTCTCTTTCTCTTCTTTTTTTCTTTTCTTTTTTTTTTTATTTCTCTAAATCTCTCCCTTTTTCTCTTTTACTCTTTTTTCTCAGTCCCCTCTTTTTTTCTACGGCAACAGCATGTTTTTATAGGCTAAGAAATCGATTCTTCCCCAAAATCCTTTAGAAATTAGGTTTAAGACTCCCAAAACAACTCAAATTAAGATTTTGGATAATTTTGACCGTTGGATATTGATCAAACGGTCCAAAAACCACTTAAAAACTCTTTAAAATATCTTAGATCAAGTCGAATTTCATGCCAGTCATTGGATCAACCGTTGGATTGAATCTAGGCCATCTGATCACGCATAAAGAAGGCTTCTGATCTTTAGTTTAATGTTGGGATGAATTTCAGCCGTTGGATCTCGATCGGATGCTACGGCTGCCATTCGTCAGCGCATGCGTGTCGACCGTCTGATCAAATCTTAGTGAAAGGCACTCGTTGGATCAGATAAAATTCCTAAATTACCCTGGTGTTGCATGGACCGCCGCGTTCTTCAGCTAATTAGAGTGCGCTTCTTTATGTAAAATTTCCAAAATGTCCTTAAGTCGGTCCACCATACGCTGCAAAAAATGCTGACGTCAGCGGATCGTCAGCACTATGTCAGTGGGTTGGTCTGCTGATGCGGTCGAGCTGGACGGTCTGTTGAGCCGATTTTCTAAATCGGTTTGAATCGGACCTTTTTTTTTTTGAAATTCAATTTCGGGCTCGTTTGAAGTCTGTTTTGCTTGAAATTTATTTTATCGAAATCAAAAAAATAAGATCTTCATATTGGTAGCCTTCTTTCCTACATAAAATTAATAAAAATAATAATTTTTAAAGAAATAGATTAATTTATTTTATAATTTAATATTTTTATTAGTATATTTTTACCACTTATCAGCGGCCCACGGGGGCGTTGTGATGGGGAGGCCGAGGGAGGGGGTGGTGGTGTGCGATGATGGGGAAGGGTGGCCCGAGGGGTGGGGGTGGCAGGGGCTAGGGGTGAAGGAAGCAGTGCAGGGTTTGCAGTGATACTTTCAAAAAGTTTTTTGAAAATAGTATTACAAATCCTGCACTGCTTCCTTCAAATGGTATCAGAGTAAGATTCACTAAACATGATATGCTTGCATTTTTTAGATTGATAATTTAGATTTGATCTAAATATTAATCTAATAATCTAATTAATTAGATCTAAAAATTAAAATCAAGATCGCACAGACTGTAGGTTGTCCTACTGTAGGGTTTACCCCGTACAGTGAAAAGGTTATCCTGGTATGTTGCTAATCTATATCATTAATCATAAAATCTTAGATTTAATCTAATATTTTTATGATCTAATTATATTAGGTTTTAATCTGATTTATAATTATGAATGCATAATTAGATAAAGTTTGATTCATGATTTAGTATTATGTAGTATAAATAGTTTCAGATTAATTCCTACAACTAGTATTATTTATTGATTGAGCCGATTCAATTTTAAAATGAGTCGACTCAATTAAGGAATAATACTAAGTTTTAAAATTTTTTTCAAAAATTAAAAAAATATTTTTTAAAATATCGAACCCTAAATCATAGCCCATAAACTTAATTAAATATTAAGTATAATGATTTAGTATCTAAAATTATGAATTAAGACTCTAAGTCATTAATCATAAAATATGGGTTATTGGGTTAGTTGAATTAGATCCATAAATTGGGTTAGACCTAAGGTTAATTAAAGAGTGGACTAAATTAGAGTAATTGATCAAATCTAATTAAATGTTAATTTAGATTAGGTCAAGGACTCTATAAACTCAATTACAATAATTGTAATTGGTCAAGTTCATGCCTTTAATGAGGACCAAATGGACTTGATTCATGGCTACGCGGTCGAATCCGAAATTACTAGATTGGTCAAATTAAAACTAATAAACTGGATGGTATCTAAGATAAGTTTGGCAGTTTGATCAGTGATTTTTAATTAAGAGCTACTCGCACTGATTCAATCTTTGACGAGTTAATGGTATATCCCTTCCACTGATCTCACTTACCTGGCCATCCTGGTGAGTTAGATTTTGATTAGATTACTTGATGATTCGGGCTCATCCATGTCAATTAGGTAAATCAGTCTGACTGATTTAGGTACTTCTAATGCCAGCTTAGGTTAGATTCTTTTTTTTATCTAACTTGATGAAGTCAGTGGGAGGATCAAAATTGGCTCACTTTTCTTAAATATGTTAACTAAATCCTCTAAAATTATTAGGTTCTTAAAAATAAAATAGTTATATAGATAACTAAATCATAGCCTTCCATTAAGTTGAGTGATAATGGGTTCATTAATTTGATAATCACTGGAGGCCCAAAGGTCTGATACTTATTGACTAATGAAATTATCTTTCATAAAATGATGATTTGGTTAAGTCTTTCTGATAGTATTTAGGTTGGCCGACTAAAATCGGGCTTTATCATTTATTGGTTAGATAAGATCAAATGTGGTCATGTTAATGGTTGGACCTAACCAAACTTTTTCAGTAGAGGCCAAAGCCTACTGATTAGGTCTCTAGGGCAAAATTGATGTTACTAAAAATTATTTAGAAAAATAATTAATTTTGAACCTATCCATAAGTGCACATAGGTTGACCAATCAAAGTTGGGCTCGTGTGTAGTCTATGCAGATTCTAGTACCTACTAAGGAATTAAAGTAATTTTTTGAATTGGAGGTAGAGGCTACCAATTCATATAAAATAGTGAGAGAACCTTTAGACTAAAGTTCAAATCTTTAGGATAATTGATTTATATACTAATTAGATTTAATTTTTCTTATTATCCAGAAATGGCCACTAACTTGTCACTCCAATTATTATTAGATAATGAAAAATTAATGGGACCCAACTACGATAGTTGGTATCGTAAGTTGAAAATCGTCTTGGAGCATGAGCGGATCATTTAAGTCATAACAGATGTTGCACTTGAGGAGCCAACTCCGAATGCTAGAGGAGCGATTCGAGACACTTATCAGAAGTGGCTTAATGATCGCACCACCATTTGGTGTATAATGCTAACGGCAATGAACGATGAGTTCAATCGTAGGTTTGAAAATGCCCAGCCATAGAAGATGCTTCAAATGTTGAACGACTCCTTTGGCATGCCTAACAACGTTGAAAGGCATAAAACAAGTTGTGCTATTTTCAATGCTCGGATGAGGGATGGGGCCTCAATCATCGATCATATATTGTACATGATCGAGCACCTTAGCAAGCTGGGCTTTCCCCTGCACGAGCAGCTCGGTAAGGATGCGATCCTTAATTCCTTGCCCAAGTTCTTCCTTCCCTTTCTAACTCATTTTAGAATGACAAAGCCTGTAGTCAATTGCCACAAATTATTGGGATTGCTGTAGAACTTTAAGAAGGATCACCAATTTCATAAGGAGATGGTGAATGTAGTGGGAGGATCTTCTTCTGATCGTCGACCCTTTAAGAAAGGGAAGAAGAACAACAAGAAGAAGAACAAGAGGGTATAGCCAAATGCTGGGATGACTGCATAGGGTCGGACCAAGAAGTGCAAGCCTGACCAGAGCCAGACAGAGTGCTTCTTCTGCAAGAAGTAGGGGCATTGAAAGAGGAACTATCCTCTGTAAATTGCCTCCCTGGATCTGAACAGGCCAAGAAGGAAGCAAGTGATTGCTGGGCAAGGTAATTATATAATAATACCTTACAATTTTTTCTTATTTGATTCTACTGCCTGGGTATTAGATACTAAAAGCTCTTATCATATTTGTAATTCTATGTAGGACTTGCAGGTTAGTAGGAGATTTGATCAAGATGAGAGGTTCCTGAATGTTGGAGATAGAAGACAAGTTCTAATTCTAGCTTTAGAAATCATGAACCTTGTAATCAATTCAAATAAAGTTGTTCTTAATGAATGTCATTTTTGTCCAACTTTCTTATTGAATGTCATTTCTGTAGGCCTTTTGGCTATGAATGATTTTAAAATATCAATAAAAAATTTTTTGTAATGTAGCTGATGTATACCTTCTATGCCTGCAATACAATTTTTATTGGATAATTGAATAATAGAATTTATTTATTTTTTATGCCTGTTAACGTAGTTTAATCCTCCAATAAATATTCTAGAATTAGTAATGTATCTGATGTATACCTTTGGTACTATAAACTAGGCCATATTAATAAGAATAAAATTAACAGGTTAACTCAAGAAGAAATTCTTGAGGTTAGTGATTATGAATCACTTCCAACCTGTGAGTCCTGTCTTCTTGGTAAGATAACCAGTCACCTTTTATTGAAAAAGATGAATGAGCTACTGAACTCCTAAGTTTAGTACATTCGGATGTATGTGGACCTATGAGCTCAAGTGCCAGAGGTGGATACTTCTACTTCATAACCTTCATAGACGATGTATCGAGATATGGGTATGCCTATTTAATGAAGCATAAGTCGGAGTTGTTTGAAATATTCAAACTATTTCAAAATAAGATAGAAAAGCAAACTGAGAAGAGTACTAAAACTCTTTGGTCTGATTGAGGGGGTGAATATCTTTCCAATGAATTTCTAACATATCTTGGAGAGAATGGGATTCTCTTCCAATGGACCCCCCTTGGAACACCATAACATAATGGTGTGTCAAAAAAGAGAAATCGGACCCTATTGGATACAGTTCAATCCATGATGGGGTTTGCTGGTTTGCCGATCTTCCTATGGAGACATGTGCTCGAGTCAGCTTGTTACATTCTAAATAGGATTTCAAATAAATCTATTAATAAAACACCATATGAGATATGGATAGGGCGTAAGCTAGTGCTTTCACATCTTAGGATTTGGGGGTGTTCGGCTTACGTCAAATGTTTGATGACGGACAAGCTTGGACCTAGATCTGATAAGTATAGTTTTATAAGTTATCCTAAAGAAATCAAAGAATACTACTTCTATCTTGATGATGAGCAAAAAGTGTTTGTCAGCCTTAAGGCAGTCTTTTTAGAAAAGAAGTTCCTTAGTGAAGGAACTAATGCCTCTAAGGTCAAACTTGATGAAGTACGATAGGTGAAAGAACAGACACAAATTATAGAACCTCAGCTAGATCTGATTAGATCAGATCCAAAACCCATTGTAGATGCACCCTTAAGGCGATCTGGTAGATTACCATGTTAATTGGATAGATACTATGATTTTTTGATCCGAGATGGAGATCCTATCAAACTCGATGAGAATGATTAGGATCCGATCACCTATATGGATGCAATGTAGAGATCCGACTCTGAGAAATGGCTTGAGACCATGAAATCCAAAATAGAATTTATGAAGGTCAATGATGTATGGATATTGATTGACCCATCTGAAGGGATAAAATCCATAGGATGTAAGTGAGATCTTCAAAAGAAAAAGAGGTACAAACGGAAAGGTGGAGACCTATAAAACTCATCTGGTTGCCAAAAAATATCATCAACATTATGGTATTGACTATGATGAGATGTTTTCTCCTATGGCAATGCTCAAATTCATTCAGATTATGCTTGCTATTGCTATCCATCTAGATTATGAAATCTGGTAGATGGATGTGAAAATGGCTTTCTTAAATAGAGAGCTGGATGAAGAGGTGTATATAATACAGCCTGAAGGATTCACGTCCATAGATGAGTCTAAGGTGT
Source organism: Cocos nucifera (assembly GCA_006176705.1). Taxonomy (NCBI): domain Eukaryota; kingdom Viridiplantae; phylum Streptophyta; class Magnoliopsida; order Arecales; family Arecaceae; genus Cocos; species Cocos nucifera. The sequence continues at coordinate 135,944 of QRFJ01000589.1, forward strand.
TTAAGTTTCAAAGATCTATTTATGGACTAAAGCAGGCATCTCGTAGCTAGAACATATGATTTGATAAAACAATCAAAACGTATGGCTTCGTTAAGAATGAAGAGGAGCCCTACATATATAAGTGGGCTAATGGTTCAGCAATAATATTTCTAGTATTGTATGTGGATGATATTCTCTTAATCGAAAATGATATTCTTGCATTACAAGGAATAAAGATCTGGCTATCATCATAGTTCTCTATGAAAGATCTAGGAGAAGCTTCCTATATCCTAGGGATGAAGATCTATAGAGATAGATTTAAAAGATTGCTTGAATTGTCCCAGTCTATGTACATTGATACTGTGCTGAAACGGTTCAGCATGGAGAATTCTAAGAAAGGCTATCGATCGATAGGCCATGGAATTTCTTTTTTAAAGAGGGATTATTCGACAATACCTCTAGAAAGAGAACGTATGAGTAGAATACCATATGCTTCGATAGTGGATTCTATCATGTAGACATGATATATACACGACCAGATGTGGCATACTTACTAGGGGTAGTTAGTAGATACCAATCTGATCCAGGAAAGAACCACTGGAAGGTTGATAAAACCATTCTAAAGTATTTAAAAAATACTAAGGACCAGTAGCTTGTATATGGTGAAATGGATTTAAAACTTGTGGGGTTCATAGACTCCAGTTTTCAGTCTGATCATGACGATAGCAAGAGTTTGTCGGGATATATATTCATCCTTAATGATGGGGCCGTCTGCTAAAAGAGTTTCAAGTAGCATACTATGATCGATTCAATTTTTGAGGTAGAGTATGTCGCTGCATCAAATGCTGCCAAAGAAGTAGTGTGGCTAAGAAAATTCATCATCGAGCTCGGAGTAGCACCCTCCCTTGATGGTCCAGTTCTGCTCTCTTATGATAGCTCTGGAGCCATTACTCAGGTGAAGGAACCTAAGGCACACCAGCGGATAAAGCTTATTCTACGTCGCTTCCACCTTATCCGAGAAATTATGGATCGAGGTGATGTCGACCTTCAGAAGATCGATGGAAAGGAGAATCTGATCGATCCATTCACTAAAGCTATTGCAGTGAAGGAGTTCAACGACTTCAAGTCGAAGATAGATATTAGATACTGCACCGATTAGCTTTAGTCCAAGTGGGAGATTATTGAAAATATGTCCCAAAGTCAATCATCAGCCTATTGACGGTTGGGCTATACATTTGTAATTGTATATGAATCATAAATTAATAAAAATTATTTTGGCATTTTTCATCATAAAATCTATTATCTTCTAATGAACTCCTATGTTATGATGAAATTCTTAGAACTATCTAGATTCAACAAAGAAGGATTTGTCGTTTATTTCTTAAATTATTCACGACCAATAGATACGTTGTTACTTAGGATGATAATGTTTATCGAGTATAGGTCGTTGTGTGCTATATAGGTTGGTTGTCCTCATAATCAAGAAATATTGAGACACTGGTATGGCATGCAAGTAAGATGTATGGGTACATCTGCATTGAATGTGATCAACTCTGGAGCTTTTCTTCTGTCAAGATTATCTTCGAAGGATATGGGTATAAGTGTCCCTTAGACCTAAGACCACCATGGTGACTTGCAAGCAACTCACTGTACTTAGGTACCGGACTACCTGAATTTTTAATTCAATGATAGAAGGCTACTGGATGCAGTCAAGAACTTAGTTGTCGGTGTATGAGTCAAGATGGAATTGACCCCTCCAAGTGTTGGAGCAAGTGCATCGTTGTATTTCAATTTAGCAAATCCTCGATCGGGATAGTTCATATGATGGATGCTAAATTTTGAAATATACTATGGATGAATTTTAGGATTGACAATAAATCTTAAATCATCTTTTAAGTATCGAGGTCGAGGGGATGAATTATACGATAACCATATTCTACAAGTTCGTCATTGTTGCATTGTGACCTTTTGACCTATCCGAACGTCGGGTACCATTGCTAGATGGTCACATTGATTGGTATAGAAAATTAGTTTCTATGCTACCGACTTAGGATTTGAACCTATGGAGTCACATACATAAGGAGTTCCTACCTGATCTGATGGCTGATCATGTGTCCTGATGACCTATGACACTATGGTCAAGAGTCCCATTGGACTGGAACTTTATGATCAAGAGTCCCACTGGACTGAGACTCTGAGTCCTACTCATGTAGGACTCTCTGATCAAGAGTCCCACTAGTTTGGAACTCTATGATCATGAGTTTGATTCATTTGGGATACTGGGTTCAAGAGTTCCACTAGTTTGGAACTCTTCAGAAGTTTCATGTTGATGGACTCTGTTGCCCAGACATCCATCCGATTAGGACTCTATATTTACTAGAGGATTAATTAGCAATTTGATTATTGATTAACTTAATTTGATTGAGCGATGGAGATTTGATCAAGTTTGATCAAATTGGATTCGATTGGCTTTGATCCGATCAGGTCGTGAGTTGACCTAATCGCTTTGGAAGATTTGACCCTGATTTGATCAGGGACTGAACCAAATTAATTTCTAATTTGATTAAAAATTTAATAAGTTGGGTTAAGCCTAAATTAGTTAGATTTTATCTGATCTTATTGGGTCTGGAATAATTGGTTTAGTTGAAACCAATTTTGAAAAGTTAAAGGAGGTTTGAACTTTCAACTACCTGCGCCTACAATATTTAACCAACCTTTGACCCATGCCCCTCTTTATTTTATATGAATTTTTTCTCACACCTAGATACCTTCTACGTCCCTTATCTCTTCTGCCTTTGACCTGGTTCAATGGTTGGACTGGTCAAAATAATTTGAATTTTGAATTCAATGTAGAAGTTGAAACTTCTCAACTTCCTCTCGTTCTTATCCTTTTCCCATGCCCCCTTTGATTTTACTTCACATAATTGTTTGTGCATTCTCAGAGTGGACACACAGAAGGAGACTACTTCTATGCATCAAATAGTCTGGTATGGGTGTTGGATAGGGATAAGAAGGTTTTTGAATTTGATGTTGGTTGGGAGGTTGAAACAAATTCAACCTCCGACCCTTATCTCTTTCCATGCATCTTTCCCATGGTATTCATGTCAATAAATTATGAGAATTTTTGTGTGTGCAATAGAGGGGGTGAAAATTCTATGGTAAAATTTTTAATATGATTGGACATTAGTTTTGGATGAGAAAAATCTTGGAGTGAAGGTGAGTAGGGTCCTATAGCACTTTATTTTTTCCTTATCCCTCTCTTCTCTTCTGATTCTCACCTCTAAGGATATCCAATTTTCAGATATAATCTTAATGGAGTTTATAGATATGAAAGTAATATTTACATAAAAACTTATTTCATAGAAAAAATCTACATAGAGAGGGCGTGATAAGATTTTTAGTGTGTCAGGTTTTTTGGGCAGAGTGAAACCCTAGATTTGGGAATCTAGGTTTGGGTGGAGAGATCGAGTGCTGTGAGCATCGGATTGCCACCAAATTTGAAACACCTCTTCATCATCCTTCAGTATTTATGTTCTAATTTTTTGAAGTATCTAAAAAATTAAAAAATATATGATCAATTGGATCGATCGTGATCAGCCATTGAAGGTCTCGACGAGGAGCTAGCACTCTAGTAGGACTGATCGGGATCAGGAGCTCCATATGGACCAATCATAAAGGTCGGACATGTATGCAGCTATGGTGCAATATCAAAGCATTATCCAATAAATTCAGATTGTGATGATCAGCTATCCACAAAAAGATATTATGTTCTGAACAAATAGATGTAGTAAAGAGTTTGCTGCATAGTTTTATTTTCAGATCTATATGAATACATGCATATTGTATTTAGATCCTTAGTGTAAGGCTTAATATTCTAATATAATTAAAAATTAATTAATTTTTTACTATATTTTAGCTATTTTTAAAAAAAATTTTGAAAGTAGCACTGCAAATCCTGCACTGCTTCCTTCAAGGGGATCGACCGAGGAGGGGTGGGGAGGGGCTAAAAGGCAGGGGCGATCGGAGATGGGAGGGCCGGGGTGGCCGTGGTGACGGGGAGGCTTGGGGGGGTTGTGTGCGGTGATGGGGAGGATAGCCCGGGAGGTGGTGGCAGGGGTTGGGGATCGATCGGGAAGGGGCCGAGATGCGGGGGCAGTCGGGATGGGGGGCTAGGGCGAGAATGGTGATGGGAGGCCGGGAGGGGGTCGCGGTGATGGGGAGGGGTGGCTCGGGAGGTGGGGGTGTTAAGGCTTAGAGGATCGATCGAGAAGGGGTGTGGAGGGGTTGAGAGGCGGGGGCATTCGAGGTGGCCGCGATGATGGGGAGGCCAGGGGCGTGCGCGGTGATGGAGAGGCCGAGGATGGGGGGCGAGCGGGAAGGAGGGGGCATTGAGAGGCAGGGGCGATCGGGGGGGAAGGAGGGGTGGTCCCGGCTGGGGAAGGATAGGAGCGGGGTCTCACCGACGGTGGAGAGTCGGGAGACGAAGAGAGGGGGAGAGAGAGAGTGCACGAGAGAGAAAAACCAAATTAGGGGATTTTAACCTAATCTATGGCAGTGGTTTTCAAACCGCTACCATAGCTCCACAACAGTGATTTTCTATCCGCTGTCATAGATTAGAAATTAATTTATCATATTATTACTCTAAATATTATATAATTTTAAAATTTAATATCTATCTTTATCATTTATTATTTAAATAATTATCATTAGAGTATCGTTATAAAAGATCGCCTCGATCTGATGGCCCTAGCTTCATCCATCAAAAAAATTTGATTTCAACGATCACGAATGATGACACGATAATCTAATAAATGGAGACCTTCGATGAATCTAAAAATTTACAACAATGATCTAGGTGACATTTATAGCATACTATCAAAGTTTTACTTCAATCGGATATCATTATCATGATCATTTTAGTACGAAATAATTTTGATCATTAAATTAGGGACAAGCGATCAAAGGGCTAAACGGCATTCGATTATAAGATAATTTTTAGTTTAATAATTTTTGCTATAATTTTAATGGTTTTATACGACAATGATCATAAAATTTAAATCATTTTTGTATGAATTATTCACATTAAGTAGATCTTGCAAAAGTAGGAGCATAACTACCAACAGAGTTTAAGAATGATTATCAAGAAACGTATAGTTTTGGATCGTTCTTAGATTCACGAGTTGTATTTTATGATCACCACTATAAAAATAATTAAAGTAGTAGCCAATATCATTTATGAAAAAAATTATCTCATAATCGAACGTCATTTGATTCTTTGATCGCTTATTTCTAATTTAACGGTTGAAATTATCCTGTACTAAATTGATCAAGATAATGATATTCAATTGAAATAAAACTTTGATAGTATGCTATAAACATCACCGAGATCATCATTGCAGGCTTTCGGATCGATTGGAGGTCTCCATCTATCAAATCATCGCATCATCATTCATGGTCGTTGAAATCAAATTTTTTTTATCGATGAAGCTAAGGCCATCGGATCGAGGTGACCTTTTATGATGATACTTTAATGATAATTATTTAGATAATGAACAATAAAGATGAATATTAAATATTAAAATTATAATATTTAGAGCAAAAATATGAAAAAAATATATAGCAGCAGTTACGCTAAATCGTTGCCATAGATCCGATCTATAGCAGCGATTTTGAATAATCACTGATGCGTGTTAATTTATAGCTATGGCAAGTGTACCAGTCGATCAAGTAATAAAGTGAATGAGTAGAGTATCGTCTCTAGAGGATTGAAAAATAAGTACTAAAAAGCTCTTTTCTATGCTTTATTTAGAAGATCGATTTATGAGAATAAGAAATTAAAGAATAAAATAAAATAAATAATTTTAATTTTTTTTTAAGAAAATAGAGAGAGTGTAATTATTAGGGTTTTAAATTTAAGAGCAATAGTTTACTAAGGCAATCGGTTCACCAACTCAGTCAATACAATATTCAGATTTTTAGATTAATTTTATTTTATGTGACGGTGGAGTCTCCTAATTTATTCACTACCCTTTGGTCCAGGCATAGCAAAACTATTAATATTAAATAATTATCCTTTGGTCTAGGTGTAATTTAAATAAATATTAATGCATTAGATTTTGTGAAATCCTCTAATTAAAATACGCTGCGTCCAAAGTACACTAAAATTTTCGCATGCATATGAATTCTAATTTGATTCATAATACAAGGTATATAATCAAGAAGCATTAACATAGATGTACTTGGTCCGTAACATCTATATTCATCAGATCAATTAGAAGATGGCTAGTAATCTAAAAGCATTAAGATCAGATTTATATACTCCTCATGAATAAAATTTAAAAATAAATCACATTGAATATTGCATCAAAAGAGTGGCTACACCTTAACCTTAGTAAAAGAAAATTTAGTTCATGATAACAAATTCAAAAACAGCAAATAAAATAAAAAGTATAGAGAATTTAGACTGTTTGATTGCTGAAATTGATTCTATGTTGCTCTTGATGTGGAGAACTTGATGAAGAAGAAGATGCTCCTTGATCGATGTCTTGATTGTTGAAAAAAAATCAAAAATTTTTTTTTTATTTCTCACAAATCACTCTTCTCTTTCTACCTCTCTCCTCTCTTTCTCTCTCTCTCTCTATTTCTCTCTTTCTCCCTCTCTTTCTTTGGCTCTCTCTCTATTTCTCTCTCTGTCTCTCTCTCTGTCTTTCTCTCTCTCTCTCTTTCTCTATCTCTCCCTCTCTCTATTTCTCTCTCTGTCTCTCCCTATCTCTCTCTCTCCGATTTTTTTTTCTTCACGGCAACAACAGGTTTTTATAGATAAAGAGTTTGATTTTCTCCCAAAATCTATTTAAAATTAGATTTAAGACTCCCAAAATAACTCAAATTAAGATCTGGATAATTCTGCCCGTTAGATGTTGATCAAACGGTCCAAAAACCACTTAAAAACCTCTTAAAATAACCCAAACCAAGTTGGATTTCATATCAGCCGTTGGATTTAATCTGAGCCGTTCGATCGCATAGAAAGAAGCCTTCTGATCTTTAATTTAACATTGGGATGAATCTTAGCCATTGGATCTCGATCGGGAGCTGCAGATGCCATCCATCAGCGTCTTCTTTTCGATCGTTCGATCGAATTTCAGTGAAAGATGCCTGTTGGATCAAATAAAATTCTCAAATTGCCCTCTATGGACCATGCGCAAGCCCGGTGTTACGTAGACCGCCGCGTTCTTCAACCAATCAGAGCGCGCCTCTTGTTGTGAAATTCTCAAATTGCCCTCCAGATGGTCCACCGTGCACCATGAAAAATGCTGACGTCATCCTGACATCAGCATTGCATCGGTGGGTCGGTCTGTGGTCGAGCCGAGCGGTCTGCTGAGCCAGTTTTCTGAACCGATTTGAACCAAACCTTTTTTTTTTGAAATTCAATTCTGGGCTCGTTTGAAGTCCATTTTGCCTGAAATTTATTTCATCTAAACTAGAAAAATAAGATCTTCACATTGGTGATCTTCTTTCCTACATAAAATTAATAAAAATATCAATTTTTAAAGAAATAGATTAATTTATTTTATAATTTAATACTTTTATTAGTATATTTTTATCACTTATCACACCCCCCAACTTAGTCATTGCTAGTCCCTTAGCAATATTTTATTTAATACCATGTTTCAATAAGATTATCCATCACAAAGATAAAATCTAGGACTAAAGGTCAAAATGTTTAGAAAATACTGCTAACTAAGCATTGAGCTTCAGAAGCAAATTTTTCAGTCAATACAATTAAAAACTTTCTTAGAGTACATCAAAGATCTATAGCACTTGTGTCCGTGATAACTAACTTTAGCATTTCAGTATTAAATTAAAAGAACAAAAGTATCTTCTCTTATCACCTATGTTGGTCAATTTTCTATACATTCTCAATTTTATACTTATGAATTAAGGTAGCTTTCACACTGCCTTCCCTTTTTTTTTTTTTTGTGCTGAGCATCTTGGCCTTCCCTTCACCATTTTATGTGAATTTTCATACTTGACCTGGGTGCAGAGATCCAGTTACTAGGCTTTGGGCAACCACATATACTCTATCTTTTGCACTTCATTTTTAGGCAGGTTGCTCTTTCCTTAAATTCAAATTTTTTTGATTAGAATTTATATTAATTATCAATTTTTAGCGATAATTGAATCCCCAGTTGGTCTTGTAATCAATACCTACTTTGCCTTGTTAGTGTGCATGTGCAATCAGAAGTGCTAATAGTCTTTTAATGACCTAAGTAGGCTGCTTAAAAGTTGACCAAATAATCTACTTCTTTAACTCGTTACATTCATTAGCAAATAATTCTATCTTTTATCACTTATCCAGTTTATCTTGCTCAAGATTTTCTTCTTGACACATGATTTTTTTTTTAATTATTCTACATTGTCTTAAAGGAGAAAGAAAAATAAAGAATGTAATAAAGGATAGGAAGAAATACACCTGATTTGGTTTAGTCTGGTTCTTTGGAGCTTTGAAATTTTGCTGGAGCTCTCATTGATTTTTCTCTGCAAAATTGAAAATACACACCAAAGCAGTAAAAGAGCAACCATAAATTACTGAAAAATAAAAGAAAGAAAAATGATCAAAATTAAAAAGAAAAGAAACAACCTACCTAATAGTTCTGATTTATAGTCTTCAGTTTGACTTTCTTTGAATTCTAAAGTGGATCAATCTGGTGCCACTTTAATTGAAAAACTTTCATGTTTGATTGCGTCCTCTTTCAATTTGACATTGCTCGCTTTTATAGTCTCAAACCTATTTTCTACAGAATTCTCATATACTGAATTATCAATAATATCAATTAGAAAATAAGTTTAATTATCATCAGTTTGTTTAGTATCTTTGAAAATATTAAATGTAACTTGTTCATCTTGGACTCTAAGAATTAATTTTTTTTGTTGAACATGTATTAAAGCTCCTCCAGTAGCTAAAAAGGGTCTCCCTAAAATAAGGGGTACATCATAATCTTCTTTCATATCAAGAATAATAAAATCAATAAGAAAAATAAACTTATTTACCTTTACCAAGACATCCTCCACTATACCTTTTGGATATTTAATGAATCTGTCAGCTAATTGAAAAGTAATAGTGGTAGGCTTTGGTTCTCCTAGACCTAGCTTCCTGAAAATAGAAAAAAGCATGAGATTAATGCTTGCTCCTAAATCACATAAAATTTTATCAAAACTACAATCACCAATAATGCAGGCGATAGTAAAACTCCCTGAATCTTTTAGCTTCTGTGGTAATTTATTTTGAAGTATTACTGAGCATTCTTTATTCAAATTTATTCTCTCATGCTCCTTCAGCTTTTTCTTATTTGTTAGGATTTCTTTGAGAAACTTGGCATACCTAGGCATTTGAGTAATAGCATCTACAAAAGAAATATTAATATGTAAATTCTTTAAAATTTTGAAAAAGTTAGAAAATTCCTTATTTGGATGCTGTATTTGTCTCTCTAGGAATGGTAGTGGCAGCACGTAGGGCTTCACATTTGGATCAGCAAACTGTATACTTGGAGACCATCCATCTGCCGGTTATTTTGGTGACTGACGAATTTTAGTTGATGGTTCCTTATTTGTAGTTGGCTCTTTAGTTTCATTTTTCTGATCTGGCTCTTCCAGCTTTATACCACTTCTTAGGCTGATAGCATTGACTTGCTCCCTTGGATTTGTCTCCGTATTGCTTGGCAAGGATCCTTAAGGTCTCTCGGAGATTATCTTAGCCATTTGACATATTTGCATCTCCAAGTTTCGAATTGCTGCTGTTTGGTCCTGTCCAAGTTTGGCTTCCAAATTTTTTATAGTTGCTTCTTAGTTTTGCATAAATTTGGCCATCAGCTCTTCCATGTTGGACTTCTTTTTAGGTACTTGAAATTTCGAGGGTGATTGTTGTGCTGCATTTTGATTACTCCATGAGAAATTTGGATGCTGCCTCCACCCTTGATTGTATGTATTGGAGTAGGGATTATTTTGTTGCGGCCTAAAAAAATTACCAATATAATTAGCTGTATCAGTTGTTTTAGCAAAAGGATTATCTGTCTGGCAATTGCTCGTATCATGTCCTCCTCCACACAGGTCATAAGTAATATTCTGAATATGCATAGTTGTTCCCTTCAAGTTGTTGACTTCAGCTCTAAGGGCTACAATTTCAGCTAATAAGGTTGGCACGTAATCTACTTCCTGCACAGCTGCTAGTCTTTTTGGCATCATGTGCTCTGTCTGCCATTGATTGCTATTTAATGCCATCTCATCGATTAGATCGAAGACTTCTTCCTCCATTTTTTGATTAATGGTTCCTCCTGCTGCTGCATCAATCATAGAACGATTAGTAGGAGATAAACCATTATAGAAAGTTTGTACCTAAAGCCATACAGATAGTTGATGATGTGGACATCTCCTCAGCAGTTCCTTGAAATGCTCCCATGTCTCATATAGTATCTCCATGTCCATTTGCATAAAAAAAGTGATATCGTTGCGCATCTTGGCAGTCTTGGAAGGTGGAAGTACTTGGCTAAGTATTTTTGGGCTAGGACATCCCAAGTTGTAATAGAACCTGTAGGAAGAGAATGAAGCCAACTCTTAGCTTTGTTCCGTAAAGAGAAAGGAAATAACCTTAATCTAATAGCATCATCCGACATCTCATTAATTTTAAAAGTATCGCAAAGTTCAAAAAAATTAGAAATATGGGCATTCGGATCATCATGCACGTGTCCACTGAATTGGATAGTTGATTGAATCATCTGGATCATAGTCGGTATTATTTCGAAGTTGTTTGCTCGTACAGACGGTCTCCTGATGCTCGAAGCTGCATCGGCTACAGATAGTGTGATGTAATCATTTAATGGATGATGTACTGATCGAATAGCTTCATGCTGTCCTTCGATTGCCATATCCAATCCTAGATTGATATCGTTAGGATCTTCAGCTGCCATGTTTCTTTCTTGTTGTAGTCTTCTAATGGTTCTTTCAATTTCTAGATCTAAAGATAGTAAGTTACTATATCCAGTACGTATCATATAATGAAATTTTTTTTTTAAATAATAAAAATTAAAAATAAATTTCTAAAGTAAAGCTAGGATTAAAATTTTAATATTATTTTAGACATAATTTTTGGCAATGGCGTCAAAAACTAGATGCATACTAATTTATACCTATGGCAAGTGTACCAGTCGATCAAGTAATAAAGTAAATGAGTAGAGTATCGTCCCTAAAGGATTGAAAAATAAGTACTGAAAAGCTCTTTCCTATGCTTTATTTACAAGATCGATTTATGAGAATAAGAAATTAAAGAACAAAACAAAATAAATAAATAATTAAATTTTTTTTAAAAAAAAATAGAGAGAGTGTAATTATTAGGGTTTTAAATTTAAGAGCAATAGTTTACTAAGGCAATCAGTTCACCAACTCAGTCAATATAATATTCAGATTTTTAGATTAATTTTATTTCATGTGACAGTGGAGTCTTCTAATTTATTCACTACCCTTTGGTCCAGGCATAGCAAAACTATTAATATTTATTAATTACCCTTTGGTTCAGGTGTAATTTAAATAAATATTAATGCATTAGATTTTGTGAAACCCTCTAATTAAAATACGCTGCGTCCAAAGCGCACTAAAATTTCCGCATGCATATGAATTCTAATTTGATTCATAATACAAGGTATATAATCAAGAAGCATTAACATAGATGTACTTGGTCCGTAACATCTATGTTCATCAGATCAATTAGAAGATGGCTAGTAATCTAAAAGCATTAAGATCAGATTTATATACTCCTCATGAATAAAATTTAAAAATAAATCACACTGAATATTGCATCAAAAGAGTGGCCACACCTTAACCTTAGTAAAAGAAAATTTAGTTCATGATAATAAATTCAAAAACAGCAAATAAAATAAAAAGCATAAAGAATTTAGACTGTTTGATTGCTGAAATTGATTATCTGTTACTCTTGATGTGGAGAACTTGGTGAAGAAGAAGATGCTCCTTGATCGATGTCTTGATTGTTAAAAAAAAAATTAAATTTTTTTTTTCTTTCTCATAAATCACTCTTCTCTTTCTACCTCTCTCCTCTCTCTTTCTCTCTCTCTCTGTTTCTCTCTTTCTTTATCTCTCTCTCTGTTTCTCTCTCTCTATTTCTCTCTCTCTATCTCTCCCTCTCTCTATTTCTCTCTCTGTCTCTCTCTCTTCAATTTTTTTTTTCACGGCGACAATAGGTTTTTATAGATAAAAAGTTTGATTTTTCTCCAAAATCTATCAAAAATTAGGTTTAAGACTCCCAAAATAACTCAAATTAAGATCTGGATAATTCTGCCTGTTAGATATTGATCAAATGGTCCAAAACCACTTAAAAACTCCTTAAAATCATCCAGATCAAGTCGGAGTTCATATCAGTCGTTGGATCAACCATTGGATTGAATCTGGGCCATCCGATCGCATAGAAAGAAGCCTTCTGATCTTTAGTTTAACGTCAGGATGAATCTCAGCCGTTGGATCTTGATCGAAAGCTGCAGATGCCATCCATCAGTGCCTTCTTTTCGACCGTCCGATCGAATTTCAGTCAAAGACGCCCGTTGGATCAAACAAAATTCTCAAATTATCCTCCATGGATCATGCGCAAGCCCGGTGCTGCGTGGACCACTGCGTTCTTCAGCCAATCAGAGCGCGCCTCTTGCTATGAAATTCCCGAATTACCCTCCAGATGGTCCACCATGCACCACGAAAAATGCTGATATCATCCTGACGTCAGCGTTGCATCGACGAGTCGGTCTGTAGTCGAGCCGAGCTATCTGCTGAGCTGGTTTTCTGAACCAGTTTGAACCGAGCCATTTTTTTTTTTGAAATTCAATTCTGGGCTCGTTTGAAGTCCGTTTTGCCTAAAATTTATTTCATCTGAACCAAAAAAATAAGATCTTCACATTGGTGACCTTCTTTCCTACATAAGATTAATAAAAGTATCAATTTTTAAAGAAATAAATTAATTTATTTTATAATTTAATACTTTTATTAGTATATTTTTATCACTTATCACACCCCCTAACTTAGTCATTGCTAGTCCCTTAGCAATGTTTTATTTAATATCATGTTTCAATAAGATTATCCATCACAAAGATAAAATTTAGGACTAAAGGTCAAAAAGTTTAGAAAATTTTGCTAAGTATTGAGCTTCAGAAGCAAATTTTTCAATCAATACAATTAAAAACTTTCTTAGAGTACATCAAAGATTTATAGCACTTGTGTTCGTGATGACTAACTTTAGCATTTCAGTATTAAATTAAAAGAATAAAAGTATCTTCTCTTATTACCTATGTTGGTCAATTTTCTACACATTCTCAATTTTACACTCATGAATTAAGGTAGCTTTCACACTGCCTTCCCTTTTTTTTTTTTGAAATTTAATTTTGGGCTCATTTGAAGTCCATTTTGCCTGAAATTTATTTCATCTGAATCAGAAAAATAAGATCTTCACATTGATGACCTTCTTTCCTGCATAAGATTAATAAAAATATTAATTTTTTAAAAAATAGATTAATTTATTTTATAATTTAATACTTTTATTAGTATATTTTTATTGGTAAATCAACCGCTGCTATAGGTTAACCTATGGTAGTGATTCTTTATAACCACTGCCATAGGGCCGACCAATAGCAGTGATTAATGTAACCGCTGCCATAGGTTCGACCTATAGCAGCGGTTATTCCAAATCATTGCTATAGGTCGGATCTATGACAGCGATTTGGAATAACCGCCGTCATAGATCGGACCTATGGCAGCGGATTGGACCTATGGCAGTGGTTCTTTTAAATCACCATCATAGGTCTGACCTATGGCAGCGATTCTTTTAAACCGCTGCTGTAAATCCTATTGCAGTGGTTTCAAAAATCGCTGCTATAGTATGCGTTGCCGTAGATTCTTTTTGTAGTAGTGTATGTCCCTGAATGAGTAGATAGAAGCCTCTATCCAGAAGTCCTTTGCTAAGGTTTGCATTCTTCTTGATGTGCAGAGAAGTGTATTTCTAGGGGCTCAGATTTGGATTAAAGATAACATGATTTGGCAGCTTTTGGTCTATGAAGAGTTGTCGTATATCTGCTATATATGTGGAATGATGGGGAGATCCATAGAATTCTATGGTTGTACAGATATTCAGGGAGCTAAGCAAGTGTATTGCCCCTAGATTGGCTGGGGTGCCAATCTCAACTGTGCCATCCCAAGGAGGCAGAAGGTCTCCCAATCTAGTTTTTATTGGTGGGCAATCATCTACCACATGGATGCAGCTTAAAAGCCTATGAGAAAGTCCCCACCAAAGTCCACTATCTTAGAGACTGAGATCATTCCAGATATGGCTTCAGGGTCTAGATTCTCTTCATTGATGACTGATATGCCTGAGGAGCAAATAAAGCCTTAATAAATGGAGATTATGCCAATCTTAGAAGCCTCGTCCATAGCTACTTGTTGGGGATAAACTCCACTTCCATCGAAGTCCAATTTGATGCTTAGCCTAATGTAACTGGCAATCACGGAAGAGCTTTGATCAAAAGCTTTTTCTCTAGTGGACGAACCCCAGTCGAACTCCTCCAGCGGTCGAACCCCAGCCAAACTTCTTCAGCAGTCAAACTCCCCCAATGACCAAACCCCTCTCAGGCTCCTCCAGCGGTCGAACTCCTCCTAAACTTCTCCATTAGTCAGACTCCTTCAGCCGAACTCCTTTCGGACTTCTCCTTTAGTCGAATTCCTACAGGAGCCAAACTCCTTCCGAACTTCTTCTTCAATCAGATTCATCCAGGAGATGAACTCCTTTCAGACTTCTCCTTCAGTCAGATTCTCCAGCGGATTACTTTTAGATTTCAGCTAGCATTCCTCTTGGATGATCCTCTCTAGTCGTATTCCATTTAGGAGTCCGAACTCCTCTAAAATTGATATATGTCAAAGCTCTTCACCAACTAATGTCTGCTTCCTCCAAACTTCGACTATTAAATCTCAACGAACGGCCACATCACGATAATGTACATCTTTCTTCGTAACAAACTCCACATGGCTCTGAGCGGTCCACTACCAGATGGCATAGCTATCACTATCAGTCTGCTATAGATGGTGCCTTCCTTCATGACAGACTCCATGCAGCTCCAAGTGGTCTGCTACCAGGCGGCTATGGCTGTCACTATCAATCTGCTATAGGCTTCATCTGTAAAAAGAGATTCTTCAGATATATTTTTTCTAAGCTCTCTTCTCCTTCCCAAAACTCTGTCGAATCATTTTCTGAGCACCCCATTTCTATTGGCCAGAAGAGCTGACTTGATCATTGGAGGATTCTACTGGAGCCACCACCATCGACTCTGGATGGGACTTTATTTTGTAGGTCACCGATGGTGACCTCTTCTTCCTCAACTCCAGCTCGATCTGATGTCAATCAGATTCTACACCAACATAATTGGTGCTGGAAGAAGGGGTCTCTATTTTTGAGGTATCCTTATTCTTAAAGAAGTGCTCAATCGATCCTGTGGATCATCTTCTTCAAGATTTATCTCCATCCTCTTCCTCAATTCTGAGAAATGCCTTCAAAAAGGATGACTATCCAAAGATCTACCGCTTCTACCGTCAGCTCTAAGCCAGATCCATCTAT
The DNA here is from genome assembly GCA_006176705.1 of Cocos nucifera. Classification (NCBI taxonomy): domain Eukaryota; kingdom Viridiplantae; phylum Streptophyta; class Magnoliopsida; order Arecales; family Arecaceae; genus Cocos; species Cocos nucifera. Next base: position 151,572 of record QRFJ01000589.1, read on the forward strand.
TTCTGCTCCATCGTCGGTGCTTCAACCTCCACCTCCACCAGCGGTCATGGTAGATCTGAAGTAGTTTAACCTTCTGATGCAGCAGATTTAGATCCTCACCGAAATGGTGCAAGCTATGCGACAACCTTCGGTAGCGGTTCCACCAGGAAACCCACCATCGGGATGTCAGAAATTGGTCCCAAGGAAGAGCACTTGGGCTGGTATACCCATCATCCTAGAAAAAGAAAAATAGAGAGTAGAGGATCCTCATTCGCATTATGATTCTCCTCCAAAAAAGACCTTCCCCATCTATAGCCAAAAGCCTTCCGAGATCTACGATCGACATGACGTCCTCGATCAGAAACTATTGAAGATGGACCGATGGATTGAGAAACTTTGTCATGTCGCTCTGGCTCATCATGATGATGTCTGCACCGATCTCCCTTTCTCTCTCCAAATTATGCAAGAGTCCATTCCACCAAACTTTAAGCTTTTTCAATTTGAAAGCTATGATGAAACCTCTGATCCGATTGATCACCTGGAGGCCTTTCGGATTATGATGCTGCTCCATGGTGCATCAGACACCATCTTATATTGAGCTTTCTTATCTATCTTAAAAAGAGCAGCAAAAAATTGGTACTCGGCATTGAGGTCAGGTACGATCTTTTTTTTGACCAGATGAGCCATTAATTTATGGCTCACTTTGTCAGCAGCTGACGTCTGCGCCGAGATTCAGATTTTCTGATGAACATCAAGCAGAAAGAGGAATCCATCCAGACTTATGTCATCTAATTTAATGCGGCTGTATTGGAGGTCTGAAATCTAAATCAGTCTATTGCAAAGGCCACACTCAAGGGTGGCCTTCAGAAGAACGATTTACTATTCTCCTTGGAGAAGTACCCTAGAAACTTTGTCGATCTGCTAGCTCGGATTGAGAGACATGCCCGTGCGAAAGAAACCTTCAAGTTGAAGGATGAAAAAGCCGTAGGAGAGTGGCATGCGGGCGAGTCTAATAGACCCACCACCGATGAAGGGTTGAATGAAGTTCGACCATGCTCATGGACTCCTTCCGAGCGCAAGTGAGCCCGAACTTCTCCTCGAGCTCGTCATTAAAGGAGCCCCGATAGAAAGGCATGAAAAAGTTCTTCTCCCAGAAGGTTCCACAACTATGCTTCCCTTAATACTCCTAAAATTCAAGTTCTGATGAAAATTAAGAATTAACTACCAAGATCAGAAGAATTATGATTTTCTCCAAACAAGTACAATCAAAATAAGTACTGCCTCTACCATCGTGACCACGATCACGATACTGAAGAATGCATTCAACTCTAAGATGAAATCGAGGAGCTCATCAGGAGAGGCCGACTGGGTTGATTCCTTAAATGTCAGTCTGAAGCAAGAGTAGATCGGCCAAGAGCGCTGCCGCAGCCAAAACCACTAATGAGGAGAGAATAATAAGAAGATCGGCCGCCTCTCAACATCATCAACACTATCTCTGGGGGGCTTAGTGCTTCGACGAGCCACCATCCTTCAATCTCAAAGTCAGGAGAAACTTGTCCCAAATTGAGAAGGCTAGTATGAAATAGAAGAGATCGTCCGGTCCGAAACTTATCGCCTGAAGGAGCTCGGAGGAATAATGCTCCCACGATCTTAAAATTTAGAAAATCTGAGTATGTACTATTAGTAATTTTTCTTCAATAAAACTTCTCCATTTCAATATTATTGTTTCTTGGTGCAAAAACTATGTGATGATAGGGAAGAAGCAATCAATAGTGGCTATATTAGGAACATGAGGAGAACCTCATCCTAACATGAGCAAGTTGAAGGCCTTCAATCTCGGCTGGATATAAGATCTCTCTCAAGCTTCAACGTTAACAGAAGATAAGATCTCTTTCAACCTCGGCTAGAGATAAGATCTTCCTCGAGCTTCAACGTCAACGTCAATAGGAGATAAGATCTCCTTCAACCTCGGCTAGAGATAAGATCTCCTCCAAGCTTCAACGTCAACAGGAGATAAGATCTTCTTCAACCTTGGTAGGAGATAAGATCTTCTCCGAGCTTCAACGTTCAACAGGTGATAAGATCTTCTTCAACCTCGACTGGAGATAAGATCTTCTCCGAGCATCAACGTCAACATCAATAGGAGATAAGATCTCCTTTAACCTCGATTGAAGATAAGATCTTCTCCGAGCTCAAACATCAACAGAAAATAAGATCTCCTTCAATCTCGATTGGAGATTAGATCTCTTCCGATCTCCTTCAACCTTGGTTGGAGATAAGATTTTCTCCAAGCTTCAACATCAATAGAAGATAAGATCTTCTTCAATCTCGACTGGAGATAAGATCTCCCTCGAGCTTCAACGTCAACGTCAACAGAAGATAAAATCTTCTTCAACCTCAATTGGAGATAAGATCTCCTCCGAGCTTCAATATCAATAGGAGATAAGATCTTCTTTAACCTCAACTAAAGATAAGATCTCTTCCGAGCTTCAACATCAACATCAACAGGAGATAAGATCTCCTTCAATCTCAGCTGGAGATAAGATCTTTTTCGAGCTTCAACCTCAATAGGAGATAAAATCTCTTTCGAATTTCAACTTCAATAGAAGATAAGATCTCCTCGAGCTTCAACATCAACAAGAGATAATATCTCATTCAACCTTGGTTGGAGATAAGATCTTTCTCGAGCTTCAACGTCAATAGAAAATAAGATCTCCTTCAACCTCTGCTGGAGATAAGATCTCCCCCGAGCTTCAACGTCAACATCAATAGGAGATAAGATCTCATTCAACCTCGGCTGGAGATAAGATCTCCCCTGAGCTTCAATGTCAACAAGAGATAAGATCTTCTTCAACCTCGATTGAAGATAAGATCTCTTCCAAACTTCAACATCAATAGAAGATAAAATCTCTTTCAACCTCGACTGGAGATAAGATCTTCTCTGAGTTTCAGCTTCAATATCAATAGGAGATAAGATCTCTTTCAACCTCGACTGAAGATAAGATCTCTTGTAAGCTTCAGCTTCAACGTCAATCGAAGATAAGATCTCCTTTAACCTCGACTGGAGATAAGATCTCCTCCGAGCTTCAACTTCAATAGAAGATAAGATCTCCTCCGAGCTTCAACTTCAATCGAAGATAAGATCTTCTCCAAGCTTTCAGAAGCTTCAACCTCGACTGGAGATAAGATCTCTCTCGAGCTTTAACTTCAACAGAAGATGAGATCTCTCCCAAGCTTCAACCTCAATGGGTGCGGAGCCCAAAAAAAGACTTCAATAGTCATCTTTTTTGTACTCCCTTTCTTCAAATTTCAAACTTAAAAGTGGGGGGACTATTGTTGGAGATAAACCCCGCTCGTATCGAAGTTCAGTCTAATGCTTAGCCTAATGTAACTAGCAATCATTGAGAGCTTCGATCAGAAATTCTCCCTCTAATGGCCAAACCCCAACTGAACTCCTGCAGTGGTCGAACCTCAGTCGAACTCCTTCAATAGTCGAACTCCCCCAATGGTCGAACCCCTCCCGGGCTCCTCCAGTGATCGAATTTCTTTCGGACTTCTCCATCAATCAAACTCCTCTAGCGGTCAAACACTTTTCGGACTTCTTCTTCAGCCGAAGTTCCTTCGAATTTCTTCTTCAATCAGACTCCTACAGGAGTCAAACTCCTTTCAGACTTTTTCTTCAGTCGAATTTCTTCATGAGCCAAACTTTTTTTGAACTTCTCCTTCAGTTGGATTCATCCAGTGCATTACTTTCAGATTTTAGCAAGCATTTCTTCTAGATGATCCCCTCTAGCCGTATTCCATTTAGGAGTTTGAACTTTTCTAGAATTGATATATATCAAAGCTCTTCACCAACCAATAACTGCTTTCTTCGAACTTCGACTATTAAATCTCAACGAATGGCCATATCACGATAATGGACATCTCTCTCCATAACAAACTCCACGTGGCTTCGAACGGCCCACTACCAGATGGCTACAACTATTACTATCAGTCTGCTATAAATGGCGCTACAGGCAGCGCCTCCCTCCATGATAGACTCCAGGTGAACCCGAGCTGTCCGCTACCAGACGGCTATGGCTATCACTATCAATCTGCTATAGACTCCATCTATAAAAAATGATCCTCTAGATACGTTTTCTCTAAGCTCTCTTCTTCTTTCCAAAATTCTACCAAATCCTTTTTTGAGCACTCCATTTCTAATGATCAGAAAAGCTGACTTGATCCTCAGAGGATCTTGCCAGAGCCACCACCAACGACTCTGGATGAAATTTTATTTTGCAAGTCATCGATGGCAATCTTTTCTTCCTTAGCTCTAGCTCGATCCAGCATGAACCAGATTCTACATTAATACTACCAGTCTAGGAGGGTTGAGAAAGAGGTCTCCACCAAAAAATGATTATTTGGAGATTTGTAATGCACCAACATCCGATTCTCCACCATAATTAAAGGTGCTGATCTTGGAGGACCCAGGGGTGCAGGAGGTAAAACATCCACAACAATCCTTCACTACAATCATCCCAAAATAGAAGTTAATGTGCAAAGAAGTTTGGAGGCCTATTATGGCAATTGATAGGAAACAACACCAAGAGCAGTAGCTAGAATCATCTGGAAAGAATAGAAGTGCAATCCCAATTATGGCCAGCCATCAAACTACTACATCGGGTAAGGACTCTCAATCTTATAGCAATATTCTTCTAAGTTTAAAGTAGAAACTAGATAATTTGGGGGAGGGGAAGATGCTGATGTAGGGGGTCACCCTAGATGATTTTAAGTGTAGTGGTGTACAAAAGATTAAGTTGGAGTCTAGTCAAGGGCATATTAAGGATGTGGCTGAAGAAAATTCAATTGCTTCATCCTTACAGTCAAAATGAAGGTTCTATCTTAGAATTGTAGAGATGCAACAAAGCCACCTTTGCTAATTATACCAAATCCCTTATAAGATAGCTTGAACTAAATATTTGTTATTTTTTAAAGAGTAGAATCTCTGAGCAAAGCCTATCTAAATTTCGAAAATGTATGGGACCTAAATGAAATATCTATATGATCCCTATGCAAGGATTATCTAGGGGAAGTATAGTGACATGAAGGAAGAAGTTGGGGAATATTACTTTCATTCATACTATTAAACAAGTGGTGTTTGGGGTTGTAATGATTTCTCACAACCATACTTGGATATTGGAAATTGTCTTTGCAAGCACTAGTGGGCCAAAGCATAGATCATTATGGATGTGAATTGAAGAAGTCTTAACTCTCCAATCATATATATATATAACAATATTTTATAGAGAAATTTTATGGTGCTGCCAACTTAATTTTTAAATAATTTTTATTTTGCCATGTGGAACCCTCTTTCATCATGTCGATTCGTCCTTCTAATTCAGTCAGTGTCGCCATCATTTCCACCCTCTCCCCACCATGAATCGAGTGTGGTAGCTGTCCTGAGGCAGCGTGTGTGAGAGGGCTCATGCTTGGCCTCAATTTGAACCTCCGATTGGGACCATCGCTGGAGATTGGAGGAGGATCGTCGAAGAACGAGGATTGTTATGGTGGTAATAAAATGCTTCAGATCGATTGATATATCCCAGAGGCATCTCAACTCAACCTGTCCTGATGAGTGCTTGTGGATTAGAATATTACTATAATATCTTCTGAACAGATGACCATTACCGAAGGAACGACCTGACCAAATATTTATGGAAACACCTCGGTTGGCACCTATCATTTTTAAATCACCATGGATAAAGAAAGTCCCCTATGGATTGACTGCAGTACAACTGTAATTAGATCATAAACAGGCTGTCACCTACTCATCCAAAACCATCGACGATAAATTGGAAATCCTAATCACACCAGCAATCATCATTCCACTCGAAAGATTTCCAAAAATCTCACCACGATGAGATTAGCGGCCCAAAATCAGCAGAATGGCATAACCATCGTGTAAAACTTTTTCATAAATATCATGAACCTTGAGGACCCAGGTAAGCAAGAAACTCCTCTTAAAAGAAATTAGCTCATACTTATTTCTGACTTGAGCATCGGAGGATCCTCGTCGGAGACAAAATCCTCCAGTCCGAACTATATTTTGCAAGTTCTCAAGCTTGTCTGGACGGAGCCAATCCTCCAATTCTGAAGTTGATGATTCTCAGCAGTAATAGATTGGCGCTAGAATGAGGGCAGGCTAAACTTTTAGCCTTCCATAATTTCTATGAAAAGCTGATCGTCCGATCTTTAAGGATCAAACCAATCCATAACAAATAATGATGGCTTCGAAAAAGGCCTCGTCCCATCTCAACGACGTCGCTGAGGCCACTACCTTACAGCAACCGGACCTAAGGGTTGATGATCACATTCAGCCTCTTATGATGGAACTCTCTCCACCCATCCAATCGGCCCATGTCACTATTGACCAATTCAACTTACTCCTTCAGTAGGTCCACTCCCTAGCGACCGTTATCCAAGCGGTCCAAATGGTGATCGCACCTTCCTCAATGGCACCACAGCCAAATTTGACTACTCCTACTCCACCCTCAATAGTGCAATCGATGCCTCCAATGGTCCCACTCATGCTACCAATGGCGGCGCCAATCTAGCTGCAGGCATCCTTTCAACAAGTCATATCCACACTGTCACCTCCACAAAGTCTCGGGTGGGGGTGACCCCATCCATGATCTTTTAGCCCACAATCAGGGCACGGTTCTACTCCCGACCGCCATTCTCCCCAGTAGTCTGAGGCCCTTACCGACCGAAACTTGATGATCGAAAGAAAGCTTCAAGAGTTGGATAAGAAACCTGAAGCTCTGAATAAAGCTTCCTCTTCTTGACCTTTTGACGCTCTTAGCGGCGAGCCTCCATTTGACAAGAGGATCCTACGAGAATTGCCGCCCCCTGGATTCAAGCTGCCTCAGCTCGAGACCTATGATGGAACTGCCAATCCCGTCGATCACATTGAAACATTCAAGATAGCTTTGCTCTTTCAAGGAGCATCAGATGCTACTCTCTATCGGATGTTCCCCGCCACTCTCAAGGGGGTAGCTCGACAATGGTACTCAAATCTGAAGCCTGGCTTGATTCATTCTTTTGATGAGCTGAGCCAGTCTCTGGTGGCATATTTTATTAGTAGCCATAGGTAGTAAAAGTGATTCGACTATCTGTACACTATCTAACAGAGGGATAGTGAGTCGATCTACAACTATCTGAGCCATTTCAACACGGCTATCCTGAAAGTCCGCAATCTTGACCAGTCGATTGCGATGTCCTATTTTATGGCTGGATTGTAGAGAAACGACCTAAAGAGGTCATTAGTGAAGTCCTATCCAAAGGACTTCAATGGCATGCTGGAGAAGGTGAGGAAGTATACCAATATCGAAGAAGCCTTCGCTGAAGCCTCTCCTATCAATGGTGATCAGACGGGGTCGAATAAGGAGCGCCCTCCCTCGAAAAGGGAGTCCTACCGATGGCGCTCCCGCTCTCCACCTAGGAAGAATAAAGGTGGAAGCTTTTTTTGAAACCATCGATCTCCTAGCCCACCACGACATGATCGACAACAGACTCCACCAAGGCGTTTCAACAACTATACATCCTTGAATGCCACGCGGGGAGAAGTTTTGATGCAAATCCAAGACCAACTCCCCCAACCTCTGAAGATGCAGATCGACCCAAAATGCCAAGATACTACGAGGTTCTACTTCTTTCATTGTGACCACGATCACGACACTGAAGACTGCTGCCTTCTTCGCGATGCCATTGAAAAGTTAATTCGGGAAAGAAGGCTCGAATGCTTCATTCATGAAAGAACCTCACCAAGATGGCCCCTGCCAAGGGCCCACTAGCCACCTCCTCAGCCATAGTGATAAATACCAATGCCCGTGCAAGAGAAAAGAGACCTGTCAGTAGCGGAGGAGTGACCTCTTCGTGGAGAAATCCATATGATTACTGGGGGATCATCTGAAGTGGCAGCATCAAAGAAGCCCAAACGTGATGATGGGCCTCAACAATAAATAACTTTCATTGAGTAGAATACAAAGGGTGTACAACAATCGCATAATGATGCTACGGTTGTTTCTTTAAATATTTTTGATTTTAATGTACACCGCATACTTGTTGATAATGGAAGCTCAGTTGATATTTTATACTTTTCTATCTTTTTTCTCAATAGACTCTTTTTTGATCGGTTAATTTCATTTGATGTGCCGATCCAAGAATTTTTTGGTAGTACTATAACGTCAGAAGGAATGATCAATCTACCTGTAACCGTGGGCACTCTGCCTCAGCAGGTGACCAAACAAGTGGACTTTGTTGTTGTCAAACTTTTCTCTACCTATAATGCCATCTTCAGAAGACCAAGTTTGTGGAAACTCAGGGCTGTCATATCCAGCTATCATCTCCTAGTCAAATTCTCGATAGCTCACAACGTGGAAAAGATTCGGGGCAACCAAACCATCGCTCGACAGTGCTTCACTGCTAAGCTCCAAATAGAGGATCCTACGAAAAACCAACTAGAGTTTCTAATAGGACTGGATGCACATGACGATCTCACAGAAAATCGAATCCAACCATCCGATGACCTTCAGGATATACCACTGGAGAAGGAGAATCTCCAGCGGACTATGAAAATTGGGTCTTGCCTTGATTAGGTAACAAAATACCAACCGATCGATCTTTTGTAGGCAAACATAGACTTTTTTGCTTGGTCAACCATTGATATGCCAGGGATTGATCTGTCGGTAATGACCCATTACCTGAAGGTGGATCCAACCTATCATCTAATAAAGTAGAAGAAGCAAAGCTTCGCCCTTGAATGCCAAAAGGCAATTATCGAGGAGGTAGATAAATTGATGAAGACTGGTTTCATCCAGAAAGCTATGTACCCAGACTGATTGGCAAATGCTATTCTAGTAAAGAAAGCAAACGAAAAGTGGCGTATGTGCATCGACTTCATCAATTTAAAAAAAGCCTGTCCTAAAGATAGATATCCATTATCGTGAATTGACCAACTAGTCGATACTACTTCTGGGCATGAACTTCTCAACTTCATGGATGCCTTCTTCGATTACAACCAAATCTGGATAGCCTCGAAAGATGAAAAAAAATAGCCTTTATTACTGACCGTGGGCTCTACTATTATAGGGTGATGCCGTTCGGAGTAAAAAATGCAGGGGCCATATATCAAAGGCTGATCAATAAGATCTTCAAAGATCAGATTGGCAAGAACATGGAGGCTTATATTGATGATATGCTGGTAAAAAGCCGATCGATACTTGATCACGTGCATGACCTCCATGAAACATTTGACACACTTCGATGATACCAAATTAAATTGAATCCCATGAAGTGTGCTTTTGGAATCACTACCAGCAAGTTCCTTGATTTCATGATTTTCCATAGAGGAATCAAGGTGAATCCAGAGAAGATTATGGCGATCTTGGAAATATCACCCCCGAAGACTATAAAAGAGGTATAGAGCTTAACTAAAAAAATTGCCTCTTTTAATCATTTTGTTTTCAGGTCAGCTGAAAGATGCCTCCTATTCTTCCAAACACTCAAACGATCCACAAATTTTCAATGGACCCCAAAGTGCTAGGAGGCCTTCAAGGAGTTGAAAAGATATCTCAGTTTCTCATCTCTGCTCACCAAACCATTGCCAGGTGAGGAGCTTTACCTCTACCTTACTGTATCGCCCATGGCAATCAGCAGGTCCTTGTCCGAAAAGAGGAACAAATCCAGAAGCCTATATACTACATCAGTAAGATCCTCCACGATGCGGAGATCTGATATGCAAAGTTAGAAAAGATAATTTTTGTGCTGATTATTGTTGTAAGAAAACTTCGATCCTACTTTCAAGCTCATACCGTGATAGTGCTTATGGACCAGCCTTTGAAGTTGATACTGCATTAGCCAAATTCTTTCGGACGGATAGCAAAATGGGCTTTGGAGCTCTTAGAGTTGGATATTCACTACCGATTGAGGCCATCCATTAAGGCCTAAATTTTGGCTGACTTTATCCTCGAATGTATGATATCGAGTGAGGAGCCCCCAGAAGAAAATCCGATGACTAGATCTGAAGACCCTGCAAGCTCATAAAGCAATGAAGATCCAAAGCTGAATCGAGGAGATTAGGGGAAACATGGGTATTGCACATTGATGGCTCCTCAAACTCAATGGAATTAGGAGCTAGAATTATCCTCTTCAGTCCAGATGGGGACGTGGCAGCATATGCCATCAACTTTGAATTTTTAGCTACCAATAATGAAGTGGAATACGAAGCCCTAATCGCTGGATTGAGAATTACTCAGTAAACTGGAGCCCAATGCCTGAAAGTGTATGGCGATTCCCAGCTTGTGGTGGGGCAAATAAAGGAAGAATATGAAGCTTGAGAGGAAAATATGAGGAAATACCTCCAAAAGGTAAAAGATTTAACCTCATGCTTCAAATATTTTGACATCCAACTGATCTCCAGATACAAAATATTAAGGTAGATGCTTTATCAAAGCTCGCATCTTTGCTACCCACTGATCTGGAGAGAGAAATCTACTTTGAAGTTTTGAAAACTTCGAGTTTAGAAGAGCCCCACATAATAATGGATCCCATCATAAAATACTTGAAGACAAGAAAAACACCACCAGATCGAAAAGAAGCTCAAAAGGTCAGAAATTAAGCAGCTAGATATATATTGCTCGATAACGACCTATACAAGCAGTCTTTCTCCTTGCCGCTTCTAAGGTATTTGCATCCTTCAGAGGCCGATTATGCTATGCAAGAGGTTCATGAATGGATCTACAGAAACCATCTAGGGGGTCGATCCTTATCTTACAAAATTTTTTGGCAAGGATATTACTAGCCCACAATGCAACAAGATGCTCAAAATTTCAATTGGAGATGTAAATAATGTCAACGCAATGATCGGATTTAACGTCAGCCCGCATCTCTCCTAACTCCCATTGAATCCTCCTGGCCTTTCGTCCAGTGGGGATTGGACATTTTAGCACCATTTCCTCGAGCTTCTGGCCAGCAAAAATTTTTACTCATGGCTATTGACTACTTTACCAAGTGGATAGAAGCTGAGCCCTTAGCTCAAATCACAGAGATGAAGGTCCAAAATTTTATTTGAAAATCAATCATTTGCCGTTATGGACTTTCGAAAGTATTGATTTCAGACAATGGGAGACAGTTCAGTGGTTTTCGGCTAAAAGACTTTTATGAAGATTATGGGATAGAGTAGCACTTCACTTCAGTAGGCCATCCACAAGCAAACGAAGAAGTAGAAGTGACCAACAGAACCATCCTTCAAGGTCTCAAAGCTAGATTAGACCGAACTGGGGGATCATGGGCAGAAGAACTCTACCATGTTCTGTGGGCCTATCGAACCACTTAAAGACCTCCGATAGGCAAAATGCCTTTCAACTTAGCATTTGGCACTGAGGGCATCATACCTGTAGAATTTGGGTTCCTCTCCATCAGAGTTGAAGAATATGACGATGACACTAATCTAATTTGGCCCAGAGCCAATCTTGATCTGATCGAAAAGCCTAGAGAATGAGCAGTGGTGAGGATGGCTGCATATCGGCAGAAGGTTGTCAGATATTATAATTCCCACATCAAGGCAAAAGAATTCCAAGTCGGTGATCTTGTACTTCGAAGAGCAGAAGTATTCAAGCCAACTGAGCAAGGAAAGCTTTCACCCAACTGGGAAGGATCCTATCAAGTCGATGAAGTTGTGCAACCAGGGACTTATCGACTAAAATAACTCAATGAGACCCTCCTTTCCAGGCCATGGAATTCAGCTAATCTCCGGATGTACTACCAATGAAATGAATAAATGAGTAGCTTTTCAAGTTCAACTACTTTCTTTGTCAGACAAATATTTGCACAGCTATTGAACTGAAAAAGAAAGTTAGATAAAATTTCTTTGTTCGGGATACTCAACAGTGAGTTCCTCCGATTGGAACTGCTTTGGAATAATTTTTTTTTATTCGGGATACTCAACAGCGAGTTTCTCAAATCAGAATTGCTTCGAATAAAATTTTTTTATTCAGGATACTCAACAGCAAGTTTCTTAGATCAAAATCACTTTGGATAAAATTTCTATATTCAGGATACTCAACAGCAAGTTCCTCAGATTAAAATTGCTTCGGATAAAATCTTTTTGTTCAGAATACTTAACAGCGAGTTTCTCAGATCGAAACCACTTTGAAAAAAAAAAATTTTATTCGAGATACTCAACAACAGATTTCTTGGAGTGGAATCACTGATACTCAACAGCGAGTTCCTTAGATCGAAATCACTTTGGACAAAATCTCTTTATTCGAAATACTCAACAGCGAGTTTCTCAGATCAGAACTGCATTGGACAAAATTTTTTTATTCGAGATACTCAATAGAGAGTTTCTCAGATTGAAATCACTTTGGATAAAATCTCTTTATTCAGGATACTCAACAACGAGTTTCTCAGATCGAAACCACTTTGGATAAATTTTTTTTGTTCGGGATACTCAACAATGAGTTTCTTAGATCGAAACTGCTTTAGATAAAATTTCTTTATTTGAGATACTCAATAGCGAGTTCCTTAGATTGGAACCGCTTCGGATAAAAAATTTTTATTCGAGATACTCAACAGTGGGTTCCTTAAATAGAAACTACTTCGAACAAAATTTCTTTATTCGGGATACTCAACAGTGAGTTTCTCAGATCAAAACCACTTTGGATAAAATTTTTTTATTCAGGATACTTAACAACGAGTTTCTCATATCAAAATCGCTTCAAAAAAAAAAAATTATTCAGAATATTCAACAACGAGTTCCTTAGATTGAAACTGCTTCGGATAAATTTTTTTTATTCGGGATACTCAATAGCGAGTATCTCAGATCGAAACCACTTTAGATAAATTTTTTTTATTCAGAATATTTAACAATGAGTTTCTCTGATCAGAACCATCTCAGACCTATTCGATTAAAGAAACCCATATGGGTTCAAGGTTCCTTTGATTGGGATAGTTAACAATATAGATAGAACAGAAATAAAGTGCAAGATGAAGGAAACAAAAGTATTTTATTTCATAAAGGAAAAACTTTTATAAGAGCAATGACCCAATTGCTTTTGCAAAGAATAATAGTGAATAATTCGGATGGAATTATAAAAGCATAACTTCGATGCAAAGACACGGTCAAAAAGCCTGACGAAGCTGAGGTCGTCGATATGTAGAAGAAGCTCCTCTAAATACTTAAGGCTTTGGAATCCCATAAAGGGTATCTAGGTATGCGGAGGTGCGAGATCCAAGGTGATGGACTTCCCACCGATGCCAAAGTCAAGTATTTTTGAAGTCCATGACTATACGATCCAGCCTTGGAATCTCTTCCAGCTACTCGAATATATGCCCTCCATGCTGTGGGGGTGGCACAACCTCAAACGCCACCACTTGGGCCACCAAAAAGTGGCAACAATAGAGAACCCGATGAGACCGAGGCAGAGTTTGCTTAGAATCCAACTTTGCCCCAAACTCAGAACAAAGAATCCCTCCATTGAATGCCGATGCATGATAGACAACCTGGGTAAAGCTTTTTAATATGACTTTGAAGAACTCCTTTAATGCCCCAATCATAGTTTCTAAGAACATAATGGCTGAGAGAGCCTTTGAAGCATAAGATTTAAACTTCAGACGTCCGGGTGGTGGCTCAACTCCTTCCTGCTTTTCTGCAAGGATGGCATAACTGCAGGCCCCTTTGAGTAAGTCATGAAATCCTACTCTCTCAGAGCCAGAGAACCATGACAAAGCTCTCAAGACCGAACGAAAGATCATCCCCTACATGCGAAGCAGGACAACAAAGGTCTCAAGACCGAGAGCAAAAGTATCTGGATGATAAAGCCCTTATCATCGATATTCCCAAGTTGATCGAGATCAACCAACACTCCTCTGTTGGATAACTACCTCTATTGAGGGATGAAGGAACTCCATCTCCTTGTGCAAGATAGAACCAATTTACAAACATTTCTTTGAAAGACAAAGAATGTCATGGATGGAGCAACTAGCAAATGGGATGTCGCTATAAATAGGTGGATTCGCCATAATTATGAATGTCTAATCTTGTCGCATGCAAACCAGGGAGTGGGCGCATCTGCCATCCCACGACTATGTACCAAATTTTGAGTCAAATTCATGGTTATGCTGCTTCCGTAATCATGCGCATTTAATGATAGACATGAAAGACTGGGCATGTTCCATCAAATACACACACGGAAAATGAAAAGATCAACTTGTAAGTTCATGAGCTAAGGTTAGGAAGTATAAAAATGCACGAGCCAAAGGAAGAACTCCTTAGATCGGAATAAAATGGAAAGAATAAAGTGAAACGAGAAAGTCAAGGAGAACAAAAAGGAGAAATTTCATTCATAAAAAGTCTCTTTATGAAAACTCCTGAAGAGCTGAAGAGAATAAAAATTCAAGACAAGTTGTTCGGAGGAATATCCAAGAAGCTTAAATCCAACTCAAGATATTTCGAAGCTATTTTCTCGTGGACAGCATATTTTTCTTCATCATAGGCATCCAGTACAAAAGAGGCCTTCTCCTTCTTGATTCATCAGACGCTCTAAAATCGTCAACTACCTTCAAGGCTTGCTCCTCGATTACTTTCGTCAAGAGTAAAGCCTCCGCCTCGGATGCTTCAGCCTTGATGATTCGATCCCTCAATTCTGTGATCTCAGCCTCCAAGGTCCCATTAATATCGATTAAGCGGACATTCTCTTCCATAAATTTTTTTAATGCCATCTCGGTGCCTAGAACTTTCTTCTCTGCCTCTTCAGCTCTGTCCGAAGTCTTCGCAGCTTCTTTGGATAGCTGATCCTTTGCCTTTCGGAGGATCATACTTTGAATCTCAAGTTTCATCATCCTTTTGGAAAGATCAATGACATTCTCTATGAATCCATTTAAGTAATGGGCAAGCTACAAAAGCATTGCATGAGATTCATAAGGATTAGTTCTAAAGTGAGAAAACAAAAACAAAAAGAACAATAATCTATGACCTCGGCTTACCCGGACAAAGTAGTTTGGAGCTTTTTTTCTCCTCATCTTTAGAGGATCAATCAGTATCTCGAACACGTTAGTTAGGAACATAAAATTCGAGAATGCTTCACAAGCGAGCTTATAATCATGTAAGGCCGAACCATCACACTAGACTTCGACCGGTGTAGTCCCAGAAATACTAGCCTCCTTAGGAATTCTTGGCTCATCTAGTGGAGCCTTCAATTTTGCCACCGCACGAGTTTTTGAAGCATCGACATCCCAGGCAGAAAGTATACTAGGTGTTGTGGGCTCATTAGCTCCCTTTCTTCTAAATAATTTCTCCTCTAGAAAAGGCTCGAGGACATCAAGAGTCGGTAAGCCTAAAATGGCCTCGCTAAACAAACATTCAATAGAAGCCTTATGGCCCTCCTATGGAACTGGAGGCTCCGAGTCATGCGAAACTTGGATGATCTAGAAGTCCTCAATACTAAGAAGACTAGGCTCCTCGACTATAGGAGATCGTTACGCTGGGAGAGGCTCAATCCGAATATGGGCAGACCTCTCACCAGCTGTATGAATCTTCCTTTAACGACGATCTTCAGAACCCCAGCTTTAAGAAGACTCTAATCGATTCCTAAAATTCAAAGCATTGACCATCTGGCACCAAGTCTACATACTTAAAAAAATTATTAATATAAAAAAAAACAAATACATACCAAAATGGTTAAATCGGCTGATCCCAACATTGAATAGAATATGCTCGGATAGCAACTCCTTCAACTCTAAAATCTCATAACTTTGCAGGATCTTTAGGTCCTACTTTAAATGTGGACCAAGCAGTGGATCCTTCAATAGATTCTCCTGTGGCTCCCCCCAATCGATGAAATCTCAATCTTCTCCCGAGGTTCGAGAAATAAACAAAAATCGGATCTTCCATCCATGAATGGTGGAAGGAGCGCCCCGAATTAGAGAAATATTTTTTCTCAATCTACGGGTCACGTACCATCAATCGTGAGCTTTAGGATGCCTTTTCATCATGAAATAGTAATGAAAGAATGTTACAGTCAGCTCCACCCCGCCAAAAGGCACGCCATAGTGAAGCTGTAAATATGATGCCACAAGTTTGGCACCATTGAACAAAGCAACATCTATAGAAAGTTAAAAAAAGTGATAAAAAAGGAATGAAGAGGAAACCTTAACCCGGCCTAGAAACACTCCTCGTACACTCCAGTCCAACCAGGAGGAGGGCTGCAGATCCGCTCCTCCAATTTGAAAACTTCGAGTTGAAACTCTGGAGGAAAGTTGAACTAATCATAAATCAGTATCAGGTCGTCCTCCGTTACCTCCAATCGAAAGGCCAAAAGGGCGAACTCGAAATCTCCATATTGGGCCATTTTCTTAAGAGAAAGAAAAATAGACAAAAATCTACAGCAAAAAGAAGATGACAAGGTTCAACCATCATTCTATCTAGATCTTATATAGAACTGGCAGAGATTTGGTTGATTTATCTTCTCGAAATATTAAATGCATGCGGTGGAGATCGATGCAGCGTGGACACGTGATGGCTAGCGATTAAACACAACCTTTATCATTGATATAATAAATTGGTATGGAGAGTCGAAATCATGCCCTGCTCCATTCATGAGGCAGTGTGTGAAGATGTGCCACAGTAATTGATATGTGAATGGTGGTTTAAATTTCATCCCTCCTGGCTTCCCACGAATCGCTGGATGGACAGGCCAAGGACAAGGAGATAATCGATTAAGCAAGAAAATGGATTCGACAATCTAGAACATCTAAAAAAGATAAGAAAAGAATAAGAAAGGAACCACTTTGGCGAAAAAGCATTTCTTTCATATATAAAGCCTTCATACAAAGTTTTGGTAAAAAAAAAAAAATGTATGTGCATGAGGACATCGTCAGGAGCTCCTCGATAATTCGCCTTGGAAAGATCCTCCTCCTAGCCTCGGATTGAGCGCTCTATGCGTTGGAATCTACCTCATCTCCTTTGATAGCAAGATCAGACACATTTGAGAATTTGCTGATATAAACATGAATCACAGATTATAGGTTAACATCCGACCGATCTGTATGCAAGGACTTAGTAGCTCCATCAGGAAGATGAGATAAAACTATTCTTTTGCACTTGTTAAAGCCTACATAAAAGCCCATCTTACAAGTCTTAATAATAGAATTTGTCCCCTTTTTTCTTAACCTTTTGAGTGAATTATTTAATATCTAGGATTTAGTTGGAGACCTCCAAGCTGTAGGTCCTCTCATGGAGGAGGAAACTTGGGACCTCCGTGAAGCTTCCTCCACGTGATGACCTCCGCTTGAAGTCCTGGGTCTCTTCATCGATCGATCATCGAAATCTTGGAGAAGTGCCGTCTCAGATGAAGATCCACCCCTTTTAGCCAAGATCCTTCTCAGCCGTCTGATGGCGTCATGGGCTCGACGACATTCTCGGTCAGCTTCTGACCTCTACTTCTCAAGGACCTCAATTCTACAGCAAGCTCTACTCAACTCATCGTTCTTTCGATCGATTACTTTCTGAGCTTTGGAAAGAGCTTTCTTGGAGCATCAGCATTAGCAGCTTTCTTCTGCTCAAGGCAATATTTGAGTTTTTTGAGCTCGTTCTTCACTTTCAGAAGTTTCAAAGGTGAAAATCTGGAAGCGGCCCCGATGAAACTCGTCAGATAATGACTGAGTGAAGTCAAAGAGTTGAAGACTCCAGATACTTGATGTTGGACATCTTCTCCTTCTAAAGTGAGCCCATCTATAGGAGGGAGATGCCTCCTCAAGAAATCGACGGCGACCCCCAAATTATTTATGGTAAAAAAAGAGAAAGGAACCAACAATGTTTGGGGCACCTCCTCTTGGATCCTCGTCGGAAAAATATTTAGGCTAGAAATCTATACCCTTTGTGGTTTGATAGCCCTAACTGCATCGGTTAAGTTGAAGGAGCCGAAAGCCTTAATAGCTCCTCCTTCTGACTCTTTGGAAAGATTTGCTTCCGTCTTTGAGACAATGCACGTCGGAGAGAAAATGGGGATTACCTTCATGGAAGGCCCCACTATCACTTCTTTCACCACCTCCGCATTTTTTCCCATTGAATCCATTGGCTCGACCCTAACATTGCCCATCAAGTTTTGTAAATCACTTCTTGACAAGGACCTATCCCCTTCCACATCATCTCGGATAGGAGGGGGAGATGTTAAAAGAGCCTCCAGGACTTCAGCAGAAGAACTCCTAAAAGTCTAGGTTTGAGTGGGAGAAATCTTGGCTCATAACCTTTGAGCTGATAGCCTCTTCAATATCGCAGCCATCTGAGAATCCATTTGGAACAAAAAGCCTAACAAGGCAGCTTCAAAATAAGGGATGCGAAAAATGAAAGTTTTATTTTCAAAAATATTTTTCATTCTCAAGTTATCCTCTCCATATGCTTTATAGTGAGAGGAGAGAAGATAAGGAGATATTGCTATTAAATTTGTTCTTTTTCTATCAACGAACGGAATGGATCTTTCAATCGTAACTACTCTCACCTCAAGGAATGGCAACAGCAACGACCAGATGTTAGTGTACAACTATAGATGGAAAAGTAACTCATTCGATCCGAGGTGCTGTCTATGATTAGCCCTTTTATCTGATCCTCAGACTCAGCACTAGGAGGTAGTATTACGATGATAATAAAATGCCTCAGATTGACTGATATACCCGAGAGGTACCTCAGCTCAATCTATCCTAACAAGTGCTTGTAGATCAGGATATAACTATAATATCCTCTGAATAGATGACTAATGTCGGAGGGCCGACCTGATCCAATATTTATGAAAAAACCTCGGTTGGCATCTATCATTTTTAAATCACCTTGGATAAAGAAAGTTTCCCATGGATTGACCACAGTACAACTGTAATCAGGTCATAAACATGCTGTCATCCACTTGCCCAAAACTATCGGTGATAAATTGGGAATCCTAGTCACACCAACAACCGTCATTCTATTCGAAAGGTTCCCAGAAATCTCACCACGATGAGATTAGTGGCCCGAAATCAGTGGAATGGCGTAACTATCGTGTAAAATTTTTCTACAATTACCATGAATCTTGAGGATCCAAGTAAGTAAGAAATTTTTCTCAAAAGAAATTAGCTCCTGCTTGTTTCTGACTTGAGCATCAGAGGGCCCTCATTGGAGATAAAATCCTCCGATCCAAATTTTATTTTGTAGGTTTTCAAGCTTGTCTGCATGGAGCCAATACTTTAAGGATGATGAGGGTGGTGCAGCAGGTGGGGGCCTCATCGCGCAGAGTGGCGTGGTCGCAGGAGAGTGGCGTGGTCGCGGGAGAGAGATAGCTGGATGGAGGTGGTGCAGCAGGTCTCTGGCATTTTGTTTGAGGAGGAGTCGGAGAAGGAGAAGGGACCAAAAGAGGAGAAGGTGTCGGAGGGAACAGTGGTGAGGTGGTGCAAGGGTCGAAGAGGAGAGGGATGGAGTGGCCACCATTTTGGGCGATGATTCTGCCCCCATCATCCGATCGAAGTGCGGGCGGAGCCAGGCATTGCCTTCATGGTTCCAGAACTTTATCCTCGACCACTGGCAAAAGCTGCCAACCATAGAAAAAAGAAACCAAAGGATGCGACGATAGCGGGAGAGAGAAAGCTAGGTAGAGGCGGTGCGGTAGGTCTCTGACGGTGTTGAGGGACCGAGAGCTGGAGTACTGCAAGGTGATGAGGAAGGAAGGGAAGGAGGTAGACGTGGTGATGAGCCGGGACGTGGGGCACTGTTTCTTTTTCCATGGGGACTTGGTCAGTTTGGAACTGGTCACAGCGAGCCAGACCGGGGCGTTGATCGCCATCAAGGACTTTGTCGACCGCCACTAGGAAGTGTGTTAGGGAAGGAGGTTGGTGGTCTGTGAACCCCATCAATAATTTCTCCTCTTTTGGTGGAGAAATTATTACATGGACCCATCTAATAAATTCTCCTCTCTTTGGTGGGGAAATTATCACTTGAAGCACGTCAGTTTGTCGGTGTTATGCTATTATTTGCCTTATGATATTGCTTTTGTCTTATTGGTGAACGAAAGTTGGCTACTAGAACCTCCGGCCATTGACCTTAAATAAATAATTTTTTCATGAAACCGCTTTTTCTACTATTATATTTTTTTAAATAGAATGTACAAATATATATATATAGAGAGAGAGAGAGAAGGGAAGATAGACTGGACTTTAATTGATCAAATCTCAATTCATAATCGATCGAATTTTCGAACATTGAATCAGCACATATCTTCAAGATGTTCCTAAAAACAAACGAAAGATTTTCCATGCCCATTAGCTGACCTGACATATTTTAATAAAAAAATATAATACTTTAAATAGCTCATGGCATAGAGAGCATGAAGGCGCCTTCATGCTTCGTGAAGGTGTCTTCATGCTTCGTGAAGGCATCTTTACAAAAAAAAAAAAAAATTGGAGGTTGGCAGGACCCTTTCTTTCTCCCGATTGGTAGCTGATCCGGTGTTTGGCCATCGATCCTAGACACTAATGGTCGATTCCAACGAACAGGAGCCGATCCCGATATTTAGCAGCTGATTTCCATCGATGGTGGTGCATGCGCATGCAGGATGGTGGAGTTTCAGAGGGGAAGCATGAAGGCGCCTTCTTCATGCTTCATAGAGGCGCCGTTTCATGAAGGGGCCTTCACAAAAAAAAAAAAGGCTGACAAGGCCTCTTTCTTCCTCTCGATTGGTAGCCAATCCGGTGATTGATCACCAATCCTATATACTAACGGTCGATTTCAAAGAATAGGAGCCGATCCCGATATTTGGTAGCAGATTTCCACAGGCGGTGGCGCGTGCGCGTGTAGGACGGCGAATTTCTGGAGGGAAAAGCATGAAGGCGCCTCTATGCTTCATGAAGGTGCCTTCATGACATACTTCAGCCTTCATAGAGGATTTAACCAGTTTATGTTTATTCGAAATCAATTTATATTTATTATTTGGTATTTATATTTATCTTAGGTTGATTTATATTTTATTCAGCAAAAATTAGTATTTATTATTTTTAGTTAGTATTTATCCTAAGAGGACCCTGGGATCATCCAACTTGTGGATCC
Organism: Cocos nucifera; assembly: GCA_006176705.1. Taxonomy (NCBI): domain Eukaryota; kingdom Viridiplantae; phylum Streptophyta; class Magnoliopsida; order Arecales; family Arecaceae; genus Cocos; species Cocos nucifera. The sequence continues at coordinate 172,657 of QRFJ01000589.1, forward strand.
AAGTTTCTTCTATAAGATTTATGTTTATTTCAGCAAAATTTCTATTTATTATACATTATTTGTATTTATTCTACAGGATTTATGCTTATTCTAAGTTTGTTTGCATTTATTTAGTCTTGGATGGCATGAAGGCACCTTTGTACTTTATGAAGGTGCTTTCATGGAGGATTCAATGCACTTTCAAAAAGGGGTTCATCAATGGTTTGTATTTATTTGAAGTAAATTTATATTTATTATTTGGTATTTATGTTTATCTTAGGATAGTTTATATTTATTTCAGTAGAAGTTAGTATTTATTATTTTCAGTTGGTGTTTATCCTAGAAGGATCACCCAACTTGGATCCCGAATTTATGTTTATTCTATGGGATTTATATTTATTTTAGCAGAATTTTTATTTATTATATACTATTTATCTTTATTCTATATGATTTATATTTATTCTGAGATAATTTATGTTTATTCGGCCTTGGATGGCATGAAGGTGCCTTCATACTTCATGAAGGCATCTTCATGGAGGATTTAAGACACCTTCATGAAGGGTTCATCATCAGTTTGTGTTTATTCGAAGTAAGTTTGTATTTATTATTTGGTATTTATGTTTATTCTAGGATGGTTTATGTTTATTTCAGCAGAAGTTAGTATTTATTATTTTCAATTGATATTTTTCTAGAAGGATCCTAGAATCACTCAAGATGGACCCTGAGTTAATATTCTACCAAATTTATGTTTATTTCAGCAAAGTTTCTATTTATTATACGTCATTTGAGTCTATTCTATAGGGTTTATATTTATTCTAGGATAGTTTATGTTTATTCGACCTTGGATTTACAAAAGGCAAAGAGCCCAGCAGGAGAGAGAGATTCGAAGAGACAGGGGGCATCACATCAATGTGACATATTTTCTCTCCATCAATGTGATGTGCTTTATTATTTTCAATTGGTGTTTCCCTAGGAGGGTCCTGGGATCACTCAAGATGGACCCCGAGTTTATATTTATTCTACCAGATTTATATTTATTTTAGTAGAGTTTCTATTTAATATACGATGTTTAAGTTTATTCTATAGGGTTTGTGTTTATTTTGGTGTAGTTTATGTTTGTTCGACCTTGAGTTCATAAAAGGCAAAGAGCAACTTCAACCAACAAGGGAGAAAGATTCGAAGAGACAAGAGGGCATCACATCAATGTGATGGCTTTCTCTCCATCACGTCTTTTTTTTTTTAACACACCAAGTTAGCTAACGGCAAAAGAAATCCTCCATTTATTTTTGAGGGCATCTTGGAGATGCGCATCGATCCAATAGCCAAAAATCTGATTGGATATGGACTGAAATTTAATCAATCGGAGCCCAGTCTATCTCTCTCTCTATATATGTATATATATATGTGTGTATATATATTGTATATATATATATATATATATATATATATATATATATATATATATATATATATATATATATATATATATATATATATATATATATCTGTGTGTATGTGTGTATGCATACATACATACATACATACATACATACATACATACATATATATATATATATATATATATATATATATATATATATATATATATATATATATATATATATATATATATATATATATATTATTGGTGCAGAATCTAGTTGACGTCGGATCAAGCTGGAGCTGAGGAAGAAGAGGTCATCGTCGGTGACCTGCAAAATAAAATTTCATTCGGAGTTGGTGGTGGTGGCTTCGACAGGATCCTCCAACGATCAAGTCAGCTCTTCTGATCAACATAAATGGAGTGCTCAGGAAAGAGTTCAGCAGAGTTTCAGAAAGGAGAAGAGAGCTTAGAGAAAATATATCTAAAGAATCTCTTTTTATAGATGGAGTCGGTAGCAGACTAATAGTGATAGCCATAGCCATTTAGTAGCAGGCCGCTCAGAGCTGCATGGAGTCTGTCACGAAAGCAGGCACCGTCTGTAGCACCATCTATAGTAGACTGATAGTGACAGCCATAGCTATCCGGTGGTGGACCTTTCGAAGCCATGTGAAGTTTGTCACGGAGGAAGGTGCCACCCGTAGTGTCGCATGCAACAGACTGATAGCAACGGCCATAATCGTCCGATAGTGGGCTCCTCGAAGCCATGTAGAGCTTGTTACGGAGAGAGGTGTCCATTATCATGATGTGGCTGCAGGCATTGGTTAGTGAAGAGCTTTAACATATATCAATTCCAAAGAAGTTTGAACTCCTAAAAGAAATAGGCTAGAGGGAAGCATCTGAGAGGAATGCTAGTTGAAATATGAAAGTAATCCACTGAAAAAATTTGGATGGAGTTCAATTGATGGAGAAGTCTAGGAGGAGTTCGACTGGTGGAGAAGTTTGATTGAAGAAAAAATCTGAAAGGAGTTCGACTCCTAGAGGAATCCGATTGAAGGACAAGTCCATAAGGAGTTCGACTTCTAAAAAAATCTGGAAGGAGTTCAGCTCTTGGAGGAATCCGACTGAAGAAGGAATCTAGAAGGAGTTCGACTCCTAGAGATATCTGAAAGGAGTTCGGTTCCTAAAGGAATCTAGAAGGAGTTCGACTTTTAGGGATGTCCGGAAGGAGTTCGGCTCCTAAAGGTATCCGACTGAAGGAGAAGTTGGAAAGAAGTCCAACTCCTGGAGGAATCCGACTGAAGGAGAAGTTTGAAAGAAGTTTAGCTCCTGGAGGTATCCGATTGAAGAAGAAGTTTGGAAGGAGTTCGGCCGCTAAAGAAATCTGACTGAAGGAGAAGTTCGGAAGGAGTCCGACTAATGGAGAAGTTTGGTTGAAGAAGAAGTCTGGGGGGAGTCCGACTCCTGGAGGTATCTGACTAAAGAAGAAATTCAAAAGAAGTTCAGCTTCTGAAGGTGTCCGAAAGAAGTTCGGCTCCTAGAGATGTCCGAAAGAAGTTTAGCTCCTAGAGGAATCCAGAAGGAGTTTGGCTCCTAGAGGTGTCCGAAAGAAGTTTGGCTCCTGGAGATATCCAACTGAAGGAGAAGTTTGAAAGGAGTCCGACTCCTGGAGGAATTCAACTAAAGGAGAAGTCCGAAAGGAGTTCGATCGCTAGAGGAGTTTGACTGCTGAAGGAGTTTGGCTGGGGTTCGATCGTTGGAGGAGTTCGGCTGGGGTTCGGCCACTGAAGAAGTTCGACTGGAGTTCGGCCATTGGAGGGAGAATTTTCGATCAAAGCTCTTCCGTGATTATCAGTTGCATTAGGCTAAGCATCAGACTGGACTTCGACGGGAGCGGGATTTATCTCCAATAATAGACCCCCCACTTTCGAGTTCGAAATTTGAAGGAAGAGAGTACATAAAAGATGACTGTCGAAGTCCTATTTTGAGCTCTATACCCATTAAGATTGAAGATCGGGGGAGATCTTATCTTCTATTGAAGTTGAAGCTCGGAGGAGATCTTATCTCCAGTCGAGGTTGAAGGAGATCTTATCTTCTATTGAAGTTGACATTGAAGTTGAAGCTAAAGCTTGGAGGAGATCTTATCTCCAGTCGAAATTGAAGGAGATCTTATCTCCTATTGAAGTTGACGTTGAAGCTCGGGAAAGATCTTATCTCTAGTCGAGGTTAAAGGAGATCTTATCTCTTATCGATGTTGAAGTTGAAGCTCGAAAAAGATCTTATCTCCAGCTGAGGTTGAAGGAGATCTTATCTCCTATTGACATTGAAGCTCGGGAGAGATCTTATCTCCAATCGAGGTTGAAGGAGATCTTATCTTTTATTGATGTTGAAGCTCGGAGGAGATCTTATCTCCAGCCGAGGTTGAAGGAGATCTTATCTTCTATCATTGTTGGACACATTAGGGCCATTGTCGGAGCTCTCTCTCACTCACCTCGTCTAAAATGAATGAGGCCTTCAACTTGCTCATGTTAGGATGAGGTTCTCCTCCTGTTCTTAACATGGCAATAGGGGCACAGATGGGCCATTGAATGGGCCTCTCCCTTCCTTCTGTCTTAAATAACCAGAGGTCTTCGACTTTGCTCATGTTAGGACAAGGTTCTCCTCTTATTTCTAACAGACTGTAAGGGCACATAAGGGCCGTTGTCAGAGCCTCTCCCCCCATCTTATTTAAAATGAAATGAGGCCTTCGACTTTGCTCACGTTAGGACGAGGTTCTCCTCCTATTTCTAATGGACTGTAGGGGCACATAAGGACCATTGTCAGGGCCTCTTCTCTCATCTCGTCTAAAATGAATGAGGCCTTCGACTTTGCTCACGTTAGGATGAGATTCTTCTCCTATTCCTAATGAGCTGTAGAGATACATAAGGACCGTTATCAGGGCCTCTCTCCTCATCTCATCTAAAATGAACGAGGCCTTCGACTTTGCTCATGTTAGGACAAGGTTCTCCTCCTGTCCCTATCATGTTAATAGGGGTACAAATGGACCATTGAATGGGCCTCTCCCCTCCTTCTGTCTTAAATAACCAGAGATCTTCGACTTGCTCATGTTAGGATGAGGTTCTCCTCTTGTTCCTAACATGGCTACTTTCGATTGCTTCTTTTCTATCATCACATAGTTTTTGCCCTAAGAAACAATAATGTTAAAATGGAAGAATTTTATTAGAAGAAAATTACTGGTAGTACATTCTCAGATTTTCTGAATTCCAAGGTCGTGGGAGCATTGCTCCTCTGAGCTCCTTCAGACAATAAGTTTCGGGCTGGCGACCTCCACTTCTTTATATGGGCTTTTTCAATTTAGGGCAAGCTTCTCCTGGCTCTGAGGCTGAGAGATGGCAGCTCATCGAAGCACTAAGTCTTCCACTCTGAACGTTTTACTTCTGACTCTAAACGTTAGTATCAGGCCACCCTTCGTCTGTAGGCTACCATCCGAACCTGGGCTTTCTCTCTTTTTTCTTCCAGCAGATCAAGATTGACTCTGAGGTCCTATGGGTTATGCTGCTCATTGAAGGCCATGATCTATGCTGATGGGAGTTTAGCTTGATTGGGATGACTATCTCCATTCCAAAGGCCAAGACGAGTGGTGTTTGTTCAATCGATAGCCTTTGAGTAGTTCAATACATCCAGAGGATGTGGTAGAGGTCATCCACCCAAGCCCCCTTTGCTCTATCGAGTCTTGTCTTGATGCCTTGCAGTAGGATCCGGTTGGTCACTGCAGCTTTTTCATTTGTCTGTAGGTGAGCTACTGATATGAAGTGATGGGAGATGTTTAGATCTTTGCAGAACTCGGCAAACCTAGTTCCAACGAACTATCATTTGTTATCCATTATGAGAGTTCAGGACAAACCGAACCGACAGACGATTGACTTTCAGATGAAGTTCTATATCTTGGCCTCGGTAATTTTTGCTAGTGGTTCGGCTTCGACCCATTTGTTAAAGTAGTCCATCATGACTAGGAGAAACTTTCGTTGTCCAGACGCCATTGAAAAAGAGCCAAGTATATCCATTTTTAACTGCGCAAATGGCCAAGGTGTGCTTTGTGGAGTAAGCTCGGAGGTTGGCTATCTTTGTATGTTTACATTTTTCTGATAGCGGTCACATTTCTTGACATACTCCATAGAATCGTGGTACAAGATCGGCCAATAGTCTCCTTGCTAAAGTAGTTTTTGTGATAGGAACCTGAATCCTATATGACTTTCATAAATTTTCTCGTGCACTTCCCATAATGCAAAGTCGGCCGCTGAAAGTCGAAGATATCTCAACAACGGCAGCAAATACGATCTCTTATACAATTTGCCCTCATACAAAACGTACCGAAAGGCTTAATTCCTGAGTTTTTGAGCTTCTTTCGGATCATGAGGAAGAACTTCCTTTTTGAGATAGGCAACCAACGAGTCAATCTAGCTTGGCTCGAGCTCCGTCTGCATAACGAACTGTGATACCTCTGAGCTTGGGCATTTTAGAGTTTCAAAAATACTTTCTTAGATAGCTCAGCTAGGGCTGAAGTGGCCAATTTAAAGAGAAGGTCAGCTTATGTATTTTCTACCCTCGGAATCTGTCGAATGCCAAAACTACCGAAGATCGGAGTCAAATCATTTACTTTCTCAAGGTATTTCATCATACTTTCCTCCCACGCTTCATAATTGCCACTAACTTGGCCGACCACTAATTAAAAATCACTGTAGATTTGAAGCCAATCTACTTTTAATTCTCTTGCTATTTTCAATCCAACAATCAGTACTTCATATTCGGCTCCATTATTAGTTGCAGAAAATTCGAAGCATAACGCATACTCGATGATGACTCCCTCAGGGATGACTAAGACTAACTCCATACCTGCTCCAGTGGAGTTGGACGAACCATCCACGTACAGGGCCCAAAAATCTTCGGAAAGATTGGCACTCTCTTTGGGGAGGCAAGGTGGTGACAATAGGATGTCGGTCGCATTTTGTTCAAGCTCAACATTATCTGGAATGGTAAATTCTACTACAAAATCTGTCAATATCTAAGCTTTGATCGATGGTCAGAGTCGATAATTGATGTCAAACTTTGTAAGCTCGATTGTCTATTTTATGATTCTTTCGGAAGTATCTACTCGATGAAGGACTACTTTTATTGGTTGATCCATGAGGACCGTTATGGTGTGCCCCTGAAAGTAAGGTCGGAGTCTCCTGACAGCAATTAGAAGAGAGTAGGTCAATTTTTTCAGCTTAGAGTACCTAGTCTCTGCATCTCTCAGGATCCGACTTACGTAGTAAATCGATCGCTGCATCTTTGCTTCCTCCTTGATCAGGACTGCTGCCAAGGCCGTCGGAGAGACTGCTAGGTACAAAAATAATTCTTCTTCAAGTTCGAACTTTGCCAGCAATGGGGGTGAGCCGAGGTAGTTTTTAAGCTCCTTAAATATCTATTGGCACTCCGTCGTCTAGCAGAAATTCTTTGGTTGCTTGAGAACTTGGAAGAAGGGCATGCATCGCTCGACCGATCTCGAGATGAAGCAATTTAGGGATGCCATTTTTTCAGTCAGGCACTAAACTTTTTTGATTATTTTTGGAGCAGTCATCTCCTAAATAGCTCAAATTTTCTCTGAATTTGCTTCAATTTCATGTCTTAACACCATAAACCCCAGAAACATTCCTAAGATCACACCAAAGGTGTATTTGGTTGGGTTCAGCTTCATCTTGTACTTTTTGAGTGTACTGAAGGTTTCTTCGAGGTTGGTGAGGTGGTTTATAGAAGCTAGACTTTTGACGAGCATGTCATCTATATATACCTTCATGTTGCGGTCGATCTGCTCCTTGAAGATCTTATTAATCACGTGCTGGTACGTTGCCCCTGCATTCTTAAGCCCAAAGGGCATAATCCTGTAACAGTAAAAACCATGGTCAGTAACAAAAGCAGTTTTCTCCTCATCCTTCAGTGCCATCCATATATGGCTATAGCTGGAGAAGGCATCCATGAAGGTGAGGTGCTCGTGGGCCGAGGTTGTGTCTACTAGTTGATCAATCCTGAGAAGAGGGTAGCTATCCTTTGGGCAGGCTTTGTTCAGCTTTTTGAAGTCTATACACATCCTTCACTTATTGTTTGCCTTTTTGACGAGGACCATGTTTGAGATCCAAATTAGATAGTTAACTTTTTGGATGAATCCAGCTTTGAGGAGCTTGCCTACTTCTTCTACGATTACTTTCTACCTCTCCGGGACATGGTTGCACTAAAGAAAAATCCTGATTTTTCGGACCAGGTTCATTCAGATCTGATCGGATCAAGAAATATATTTCAATTTTTTTTTTCTTTGATCCAAATTAGATCTAAGATATTTTAGATCTGATTCTTATTATTCTAATAATTAAAATAAAATCTAGATAAATTAAATTTAATTTAATTTACCTTGATGTAGGGTAATCCTATTATCCGTTGATGATCCTATAAGCAGTGGAAGGTTCTAGATCTAGCCACGCAAGTGCTTGACCTCTACCGGTACCCACTCGGGTTGAATCTAGAGATCTTCTTCTTCTCTATCACCTCTCCAAAAATCAGATCTGGATCTGATCTGGAGGATCTTCAAAACATCTTTCGAAGATCAGTAGTTGTCCTTTTGCAGCAATGCAGCCTTCTAGCTTTCTATCGCCTTTCTCTCGTCTGGATTGCACCAACTAAGATCCCAAACTCCTTTGGGCATGGAGAGGAGAGGGGGAAGATGGACTTGGTGTGGAGGAGGAGAGGAGAGGTAGCCTTGGGGCATGGGATTTTTCAATTGCTCTTTGAGTTAGGCGCAGGGTCTTATTTATAGACTGTGCATGATCCAACTCCTCTTCTTCCCAACCAATCATAATCCTTTGTGAAATCAAATCTAAATCTGATTGGTGGGAATAGAGTCTCTTGGATTCCTCCTTAGATGGCGCCTAAGATCAGTCAAACTTGATTCTTAGGAGGAGTCTGTTTGGAATCCAAAAAAGGAGATAGAGTCCCTATCCAACAGGGACTCTTGGGCACCTCCAGCTTGGGCGCACCCCAAGGGTGGCGTGCGCCCTCCTTCTTGCCAGGTTTTGATAGGAGGACAAGCCTTCACCAGCTCTCCAATAGGTGCACGACACGTGGACAAAAGTCAAAGTATCAATGGTCAACATTTGACCAGTCAAAGGTCAACTTTTGACCAAAGTCAAAGAACGAGAAATGGCAGGTGACCAAAAATGGCAGGTAATGTCTTACAAAATAAGACAACCTTTTTTGACCTGGACAAGCTCCTATCAGACTAAGTGAAGGCCTCTAGTTGAGTACAAACTCCTTTAGCTCAGTTAGGATAACTATTTATGATAGCAAAAGAAAAATGTTAGGTTCAATCGAGTGCTAGCATGATTCTTTGAACCTAATTGAATCTCATTTAGATCAATTGAACAGGATCAGTTCAATTGATGATCACCAGATTCAAACCCTTATTTGTGTGATCCAGTTAGATTCAGTTCTGTATGGTAATGGGATATGTCGTGATCTCTATCATTGACATCATCGAAACTCCTTTTGATGGATTAGAACTCTTCTGATTCGAACAGCTAGAATGATCAATCATCTAAATCATTCTAATTACTCTCAAAATCCACCAATGACACCTAGCAGTATATGGTGGCAATCCATCAGAGCTGAATGCGAACCTCTTGGTGTAGCTACCTATGTGATTAAGTTCTTCTATCTTGAGCCCCGATCAAATTAGGATTAAGGTGAACTCGTCAAACCCTAGTTTCTATCATATGATGTAATCATTCGATTCGAGTTCGATGTGAAAATCTAAATAGAAACTCTTTCTATTATGTCACTCTGCTATGGCCATGAGCTTCTAGACTTGATTCTCATGATCATCATAAGGCTGCTCCTCTACCATCTTGATGCAATCCAGTTCCTATAATGAAGATGCTGTAGCCAACATACACCTCAAGATTTCGTATGGCTAGGAGACCGAGTAATGGTGTGGTCAAAATATAACACCCGCAAGGTGAACTACCGATACACCTTAGGTTAAAGAACTAGACACACTACTGCAGCATCGAGTCAGTCATTGATGAGAAGGTAGACTTCCTAATGACTACTCGAGGTGGTCACGCTCAGTGCCCTCGTTCTCTAACGAGTACCTGTACTTTCGCTCTGGTGTCTCCACACCGTAGACTCAAGACTCGTCTACTAAAGAGAAGCGATTGTACACCAACCTTTTGGATCAATCACCATCCTCATGATGATCCTATGGTCGGGACCATTTTATGAGTTAATAATGATTATTCATGTCTTAAATTTTCAACTCTTGAAAATATGAATTATCATTACCATTAACTCAAAGGATATATCATAGACACTAAATACACATATGTGATAGAAAATAATTCATTTTATTGATAATAGTTAAAATTATAATTTTACCCCTAGAAGTGTATTACAAGTGTCAGCCAATTCTAGCTTCTAGGGCACATGTATCTAACATGCACATCTACTCAATTATCGATCAATACTTAAGATCAACGGCCAGCCGATGTTCCATGACCTCGACATCAATTTCTGGCATATCCACTGGGGCCCAGGCAAAGACGTCCGCATTGTTCCTGAGGAAGGTGACGAGTTATTCTTGAACCTCGTCCCCCAAGTTGGAGCCGATCTGTACAGTATGCTCCACATTTTCATCGTTTAAGGGCATAGACATGAGGTCCTCCATAGGCTTGCCTCGCTCCTTGGTGAGGTCATTACGGGCATCCAACCTCTCAATAGGACAAAAGTCGAGCTGGACATTTTTCTGTAGGGCAATGAAGTAACAACGTCTCGCCAATGCCTGATCTTCCCTAATCTCTTCAATTCCACAGCTCATTGGGGACTTTACCTTTAGATAACAAGTTGACACCACTGCTCGGAGCGCGTTCAACCCAGGTTGATCGAGAATAGCGTTGTAGACAGATGGAGCCTTTATGATTAGAAAATCGACCTATGCCTTAACTAGCTTTGGGCATTGCCCCGCAGTCACAGTTAAAGTTATTATGCCCTCAATTGGCATGGCATCACTAGTGAAGCCTACCAACTGAGAGTTCATAGGTCCCAAATGGTTATTGAGTAAGAACATTTTCGAGAAAACATCATAAAATAAAATGTCAGTCGAGCTTCCATTATCTACCAAAATGCGATATACATCATAGTCGGTAATGTTTAAAGATATTACAACCACATCATTATGCGGGAACTGGACTCCTTGAGCATTCTCGTCGATGAAAGTGATGGGCTCTTCAGTTCTCCATCTCTTCACTGATCCCTCAAATCCACTGACCTCTTCACGCCGAAGTCTCCTAGAGATAGTATTGATGATGCCGAGAGGCAGCTGATCTCTTAGTTGTTTCTCCCTCCTTGGTGGTTCTGACTGTGGCAGTACTCTCGATCGATCTTTCCTCACTTCAGGCCGATGTCTGAGGAATCAACCCATCGGTCTCTTTTGATGAGCTCCTCGATCTCATCTCGGAGCTGAATGCATTCTTCAGTATCGTGGTCGTGATCATGATGATAGAGGCAATATTTGCTAGAATTATGCTTATCGAGATGAGTGCGCATCCTTTCAGACCTGGGCAGTTGCTCCTTGATCTCCATCAATACTTGCATTTTTGGAGCATTGAGGGGAGCGTAGTTGTGAAACCTTCTGAGGGGAGCTTCTTCACACCCTTCTACCGGAGCTTCCTTAATGATGAGCTTGAGGAGGAGTTCGAGCTCGCTTGCACTCAGAGGAAGTCCATGAGTGCGGTCGAACTTCGTTCAGCCCTCCCTCAGTGGTGGATCTATTAGACTCACCCTCCTACCACTCTCCTATGGCTTCCTCATCCTTTAACTTGAAGGCTTCTTCCGCTCGAGCATATCCTTCAGTCTGAGCTAACAATCGGCAAAGTTTCTATGATACTTCTTCTTTAGAAAGAATAATAAATCATTCTTCTGAAAGTCGCCCTTGAGTGCGTCCATTGCAACAAACTGGTCTAGGTTTTGGACCTCTAGTGCAGCAGCATTAAATCGGATGACATAAGTCCGGATAGATTTTTCCTCCTTTTGCTTGATATTTTTTAAAAAATTTGAACCTCGGTGCGGACGTCGGCTGCTGATGAAGTGAGCCATAGATTGATGGCTCATTTGATCGAAGAAAAAGATGGTACCCAACTTAAGTGTTGAATACCAGTTCTTGATGGCTCTCTTGAGCGTGGATGGGAACGTCCGGTATAAAATGACATCGGGCGCACCATGAACCAGCATCATTATTTGGAAGATCTTCAGGTGGTTGATCAGATCGGTGGTCCCATCGTAACTCTCAAACCACTAAAGCTTGAAGTTCGACGGAATTGGTTCTTGCATAATCCTTGGAGAAAAAGGAGGGTCAGTGCAAATATCATTATCGTGTGAGGAGGGAGTATGACAAAATTTTTTAATTTGTCGACTCATTTTTTGGAGCCTTCGATCCAGAAGATCTTCACGATCATTGATCTCTAGGATTTTCTAGTGGAACGGGGGCAAAGCTTCCCCCGGGGTGGAGTCATGATTCGAGCAATGGCTCTCCATCCTCTGCTTTTCCTTTTCGAAGGTCACCAATCAGCTAGCCCAAGTCGGCCATCTCCAGACCAAATCATGAAGCTCCGAAGAAATCTACTCCGATCGGATTGACGTCGGAGCCTATCGATGTATAGCCTGCACTGCATCCATAAGACCGCGAACCTATTGCACCAACAGGTTGAACTGCTCCGCATCGACCATGGCTGTAGATGGAGCTTGAGTTACCGAAGTCGAAGCGGGAGTGGATAGATCTGGACGGGATCTGGCTATAGAGGTCGTTGATCGTTAGATCGAAGCTTTTCTGGGAGATATTTTTTTTGAAAAGAACTCTAGAGATGAAGAAGAGAGATCGCTGTCGAGCACTCCTTTAAGAACAAAAAAACCTCAGAAATAGAGGGTTCTTCCTCTAGCGCCATATATATATATATATATATATATATATATATATACATACATTCATACATACATACATACATATATATATACACACACATATACATACATACATACATATATATATATATATATATATATATATATATATATATATATATATATAATTAGGGTTTTCATGGAGGTGGAAACCTAAGAGGAGGATTTGGGAGCCTTTTACAGGCCAAGTCCAAGGATTTCATCGAGCCCTAGACTTCTATTCCCAATCGGAGTTGGAGAAGAGAAGGAAGACTCCAATTGGGAGTCTTCCTTCCCTCCCTCACATGCATAGAGCGTGAGGTTTTAATTTAATTTTTTTTAATAGCTGGGTTATAACATTCTCCTTCCTTAAAATCGTCGAAATTAGCATATTGAAAAGTTGAGACCTTAGGTGAACCAAATTCCTATCCCATTCTTGACCTCCTACCTCTTAGTTAAAAAAAGAAAAAAAATTGAATCCTCTATCAAGATTACTAACCAATTTTAAATGATTTAAATCGTCATACTTTTGCTGGACACTCTGATTTAATCCATCGAATATTTTGAGTTTACTAAATAACTTTCAAACTAATAAAATCATAATTTGGTCAAGCCCTCAAGTTATATCCGAGATATAAATTATCCATCAAGATTCAAACCTTATGAATTATCTCTGTCTCATCCTCAATGATCATAACCTTATGCCCACCCAAAATCATACGCCATAGGTGAGTTAGAATTTTGAAATTGGGGCTTTAGGGTTTCTAAGAAGGAATCTAGGGTTTAGAATTAGAGTTTTCATTGGGATGGAAATCTAAGAGCAGGATTTGGGGGTCTTTTATAGACCGAGTCCAAGAATTTCGTCGAGCCCTAGACTCCTATTCCCTATTGGAGTCGGAGAAGAGAAGGAAGACTCCATAAGGTTTTAATTTATTTATTTTTTAATAGCTGGGTTATCATATGCCGCATGAGTAGAAGAAAGGTTCAGATCTATGTTGGCTATTTTAACTTGGCTGACATGTAATGGACAGAATGAAAGGGTTTTCCATAATCAGAGAGTCACCTGGTTAATTAATTACAAGAGTCCACGGTTATTTAACTGTGTAGGGCATTGAAGTCACCATTGGGTTGTACTTTTGGCCAGGTGTTGTGGTGACCATATTCTGCTCAATTTAGGCAAACCAAATCCTATATTTGTTGCTTGGTCACTACCCCCCTATGGAAGCTTTAAGATAAACTTCGATGCATTTGCTTTGAATGAGAAGGTGGCTGTAGGTTATGTAATTCATGATAGTGAAGGTGTTCTCATAAAGGAAGTTGGTAAGCTACTACCATGTTATCCTATTGGTCATCCTGAAATTATGGCTGCTTGGATGGGTTTCATGCTGCAGTGGTTGAGCTAAAAGCAACTTCTCTCTACATTGAGGGTGATTCTTTTTATGCTATTGAAGGAGAATCCTGATTTTTCGAACCAGATTCGTTCAGATCTGATCAGATCAAGAGATATATTTTAAAAAAAAATTTCTTTGATCCAAATCAGATCTGGGATATTTTAGATCTGATTCTTATTATTTTAATAATTAAAATAAAATCTAGATAAATTAAATCAAATTTAATTTACCTTGATGTAGGGTAATCCTATTACCCGTTGATGATCCTATAAGCAGCGGAAGGTTCTGGATCTAGCCACGTAAGTGTCTGACCTCTATCGGTATCTACTTGGACTGGATCTGGATATCCTCTTCTTCTCTATCATGTCACCAAAAATTAGATATGAATCTGATTTGGAGGATCTTCAAAACTCCTTTCGAAGATCAGTAGTTGTCCTTTGCAGCAGCACAGCCTTCTAGCTTTTTATCGTCTTTTTCTCGCCTGGATCGCACCAACTGAAATCCCAAACTTCTTTGGGCATGGAGAGGAGAGGGAGAAGATGAGCTTGGCATGGAGGAGGAAGAGAGAGGCAGCCTTGGGGCGTGGGAATTGTGTTCTCACTTTGAGTTGGGTGCAGGATCTTATTTATAGACTATGCATAATCCAACTCCTTTTCTTCCCAACCAATCATAACTCTTTATAAAATCAGATCTAAATCTGATTGATGGAAATAGAGTCCCTTGGATTCATCCTTAGATGGTGCCTAAGATCAGTCAAAGTTAGTTCTTAGGAGGAGTCTAATCGAAATCCAAAAAGGAGATGGAGTCTCCGTCCAATAGGGACTCCTGGGCGCCTCCTATGATGTGCGCCCTCCTTCTTGCCAACTTTTGGCAGGGGGACAAGCCCCTACCAGCTTTCCAATAGGTGTGTGACACGTGGACAGAAGTCAAAGTATCAATGGTCAACATTTGACCAGTCAAAAGTCAACTTTTGACCAAAGTCAAAGGACGAGAAATGGTAGATGACCAAAAATGGTAGGTATTGTCTTACAAAATAAGACAACCCTTTTCTGACCTGGACAGGCTCCAGTCAGACCAAGTGAAGGCCTCTGATCAAGCATAAACTCCTTTGGCTCAGTCAGGACAACTATTTATGATAGTAAAAGAAGAACATTAGGTTCAATCAAGTGCTAGCATGATTTTTTGAACCTAATTGAATCTCATTCAGATCAATTGAACTGGATCAGTTCAATTGATGATCACCAGATTCAAACCCTTGTTTGTGTGATCCAGTTAGGTTCAGTTCTATATGGTAATGGGATATGTCATGATCTCTATCATCGACATCATCGAAACTCCTTTCGATGGATCAGAACTCTTCTGATTCGAATAGTTAGAATGATCGATCATCTAAATCATTCTAATTGCTTCCCAAAATCCACCAGTGACACCTAGCAGTATATGGTGGCAACCCATCAGAGCTGAATGCGAACCTCTTGGTGCAGCTACCTATGTGATTAAGTTCTTCTATCTTGAGCCCCGATCAGATTAGGGTTAAGGTGAACTCATCAAACCCTAGTTTCTGTCATATGATGTAATCATTCGATTCAAGTCCGATGTGAAAATCTAAATAGAAACTCTTTCTATTATTTCACTCTGCCATGGCCATGGGCTTCTAAACTTGATTTTCATGATCATCATAGGGCTGCTCCTCTACCACCGAGGTAGATAGATTCCATCTTGATGCAATCCAGTTCCTATAATGAACATGCTATAGCCAACATACACCTCAGGATTTCGAATGGCTAGGAGATCGAGTTATGGTATAGTCAAACTATAACACTCTCAAGGTGAACTATCGATGCACCTCAGATCAAAGAACCAAACACACCACTGCAGCATCGAGTCAGTCATTGACGAGAAGGTAGACTTCCTAATGACTACTCGAGATGGTCACGCTCAGTGCCCTCGTTCTCTAACGAGTACCTATACTCTCACTTCGATGTCTCCACACCGTAGACTCAAGACTCATCTACTAAAGAGAAGCGATTGTACACCAACCTTCCGGATCAATCACCATCCTCATGATGATCCTATGGTCGGAAGCATTTTATGAGTTAATAATGATTATTCATGTCTTAAATTTTCAACTCTTGAAAATATGAATTATCATTATCATTAACTCAAAGGATGTATCACAGACACTAAATATACATATATGATAGAAAATAACCCATTTTATTGATTATAGTCAAAATTATAATTTTGCCCCTAGAAGTGTATTATAAGTGTCAGCAATTCTGGCTTCTAGGGCACATATATCTAACAATCTCCCACTTGTCCTAAAGCCAATTGGCTATAAGTCTAAGTTCCATCTTCTTAAGGTGGGCTTCAATCTTTTATTATCCCAACGGTTTTGTAATTGGGTCTGCCATATTATCTGTGGAATTGACTCTCTTGACCTCGACGTAATCCTTCTTGAGATAATCGCAGATGAGGTGGTATCATTGCTCAATGTGCTTGGATTTTTTATCAGACCTCGACTCCTTAGCAAGGGCTATGGTGCCATTGTTGTCGCAGTACAGAGGAATGGCATCTGATGGCATTACTTCGATTTCTGCAGCAAACTTCTTATACCAAAATGCTTCCTTCGTGGCCTCTGATGCAGCGATATATTCTGCTTCCATGGTAGAATCTGCTATCACGATTTGCTTAGAACTCTTTCAGCTGACAACACCATCATTGCACCCAAATAGACTCCCAGATGTCGACTTTGGATCATCTATATCGGACATGAAATTCGAGTCTGTGTATTCCTGGACTTGGAGTTCTCCGTTACCAAAGACCAACATTATATCCTTAGTTCTTCTCAAGTACTTAAGGATACATTTCACAGAAAGTCCAGTATTCTTCATCTGAATTTGACTGATATCTGATTTGTGACACTCACAGCATGGGCTATATCAGGTCGTGTACATAGCATGACATACATGAGGCTCCTTATTGCAGAAGCATAAGGGATCTTGCTCATGCGCTTCTATTTCCTCAGGTGTGCTAGGGCACATCTTCTTAGAAAGATGAATACCATGTCTGAAGGATATTAATTTCCTCTTAGAGTTTTCATACTAAACATTTTTAGTACTTTCTCTATGTACATCTTCTGTGAAAGTCATTGCATCCTATTTGGTCTATCCCTATAGACCTTAATTCCTAGAATAAAGGATGCTTCACCTAGGTTTTTCATGGAAAATTCCTTGAACAACCATATTTTGACTGCCATCAGCATGGGAGTATCATTTCTAATAAGGAGGATGTCATCCACATACAATACAAGGAAGACAATAGTGCTTCCACTGATCTTTTTGAAGACACACGATTTTTCTTCATTTTTGATGAAACCAAACATTCATTGAAATGAGTGTTCCAGCTTCGAGATGCTTGCTTAAGTCCATATATGGACCTTTGCAGCTTGCAAACCTTGTGATCAGTATCATTAGATGTAAAACCTAGTGGCTATTCCATATAGATATCTTCCTCAAGATATTCATTTAAGAACACTATTTTCACATCCAATTACCATATTTCATAATCGAAATTGGCTGCAACGGCAAGCAATGTGCGGATGAATTTTAGCATAGCCACTGGTGAAAAGGTATCTTGATAGTCAATGCCTTCGCATTGACTATAACCTTTTGCCACTAGTCTAGTCTTGAATATCTCCACATTTCCATCTGCACCAATCATTCTCTTGAAGATCCATTTACACCTAATAGGTACTATACCTTCTGATAGATCTACCAAGGTTCAGACTTGGTTTGAGTGCATCAAGTCAATTTCTGACTGTATTGCCTCTAGCCATTTCTCAGAATCGATATCTGATATCGTCTCATTGTAGGTTTTGGGGTCATCGCCATGAGCACCATTGCCTATGAGGAACATTTTCTCTACTTCCTCTGAAATAATACCTAAGTATCTTTCAGAAGGATGGAAAACTCTTTCTGATCTACAAGGTGGAGGAGGTAGTGTTCTTATTGGCTCAACCTGATTTGGTTCTAATTGGTCCTTAGCTCGTTGTACTTGTGAGACTTTCTCATCAAGCTTAATCAACTTTTCAATGCCGCTATCTTGAATAAACTATTTTTTAAGAAAGATGGCATGTCGACTCACAATCACATTATGGTCTTCTGGAATGTAGAAATAGTGACTCTTTAGGATATCCTATGAATCAAGCTCTGAGGGACCTAAACTCTAACTTGTCCGCTTGTTGTCTTTTGACATGAGCCGGACAATCCCAAATTTTGAGATGACTCAGACTTGGTTTCTTACCGTGCCATATCTCATACGGTGTGGTAGGAACGATTTTAGAGGGAACCCTATTTAGTAGATAAATTAAAGTTAACAATGAGTGTTCCCCAAAGAAAATCAGGAAGGTCTGTGAAGCTCATCATGGATCGGACCATATCCAATAGAGTTCAATTTCTTTGTTCTGAAATTTCGTTGAGTTGAGGTATTCCTGGTGGAGTCCATTGAGAGACTATGCCATTTTCCTTGAGATAGTCTAGGAATTCTCGGCTAAGGTATTCACCTCCTTGATCTGATCGAAGAACCTTAATGGGTTTTCTAATTTATTTTTCTACTTCATGTCTGAATTCTTTGAACTTTTCAAAAGCTTCAGACTTGTGTCTCATAAGATACACATACCCATACCTAGACAGATCATCGGTAAAGATAATGAAGTAGATAAAATTGCCTCTAGCAGGCACATCAAATAGGCCGCACACATCAGTATATAATAGGGCAAGGAGATCTGTGGCCCTTTCCCCATGTCCCATAAAAGAAAGTTTAGTTATTTTGCCTTGAAGACAAGATTCATAAGTTGGATATGACTCAGAAGTCAATGAACTCAATGGCCCATTTTTCTCCAATTTATTGATCCTATCTTCTGCTATATGACCTAATCTCAGGTGCCATAGATACCTATCATTTGGAATATCCCTAGGTCGTTTGGCATTCACGTTTTGCTCGATAGTTAGAACAGATATATCAATATGTAGCTGATAAAGATCGTTAATAAAGAAACCATTTGCAATTTTATTTCTTTCATAAAGAATGTTACAATGATCCTTAAAGAAGGTAATCACATAGCCTTCTAGTACTAAGCATGAAACAGAAATCAAATTCCTACTAGCTGTAGGCACATAATAATAGTCTTTCAAAACTAAGTCTAAACCAAATGGTAATCGAAGAGAGTATGTTCCCACGGCCATTGCAGCAACTCTTGCTTCATTTTCGATGCGTAGGATCATGTCTCCATCCCTCAGCCTCCTGCTATCCTCAAGATCCTGTATGGAAGTGCATAGATGAGCACTAGAACCAGAGTCAAGCACCCAACTGGATGTAGAAGAAATCGTAAGGTTAGACTCAATAACGAGCATACCTCCAAAAGGACCTTCATTCTTGTTCTTCAGGGTGGCCAGGGAAGTAGGGCAGTTCTGCTTTCAATGGTCGTCGCTATTGTAATGAAAACACTTTTCTTTGACAGCATCCTTCTTTTTCGGCTCTGCCTTCTTCTTCTTTGCTCCTTCCACCTTATGCTTTTTTGCAGACTTTCTTTTCTTTTCAAAAGACTTTTTTTTGGAAGAAGTCCGTTCCATATCAAGAACTGAGCCTTTAGAATCTTTCATAGAGAGCTCAGCGGTGACCAGCATATTCATTAATTTGGCCAAGAAATTTTGAAGTTTATGCATGTGGTAATTCATGATGAATTGCCCATATGCATCAGTCAAGGATTGTAGAATAACATCATTCTGCAGATCCAAGTCTAACTTCACACCGAGCTTCTCAAGCTCTTCCAAGTTCCTTGATCATCATCAGACAGTGATCTTGGACTGACTGCCCATCATGCATCTTAGCCTTAAAAAGTCATTTCGTGACTTGATATTTGGCTGTGCGACTCTGTTCACCAAACATCTCTTGCAGGTGAGCCAACATTTGGTGAGCAGTCCCAATATCTTCATGTTGGCGCTGGAGCTCATCAGACATCGAGTCCAATATGTAATATCTGACCTTATTATCTTCATCTATCCATTTTTTCAGAGACACTCTCATTCAGCGGACGGACGGACTGGTAAGGTAGGAGGGTCCTGGTCTAATACATGGGTTAACTTCTCAAAACTCAAAATGATTTTGTAGTTCCTGAGCCAGTCTTTATAATTGGGTTCGGTCAGTCTATGTGTGTCCAGGATACGTGCTAATGGGTTGGATGTAGATATTTTTCTGTAGAGAGTCAAAGATTCTAGTTAGATACTGTAATTATGACTTGACCAATTTATTTAAAAATTTTATTTTTAAATAAATTAGCTTTCACTATTTTCTTGGATCCCTACACTCCCTCTGTAGAGATGCAAAAATCTTCACGATTAATGATTTCTAGTGGATGGTGCGGTCTCACCAACTGACTCATCACCTCACCTAACAGTTATTGGTGATAGGTTAGCCAATGAGTGAACAACTCTTGTTCAATGATTCTCTAATCATGGTGCACCCAAACTTGGTCTCTAATTCATGAATCTCACCGTATCCGAAATATTGATCCAATCCTTAGTTAAGTCAGACCCACCATTTGTACAGACTGAATTTCTAATTGAGTCTCTCATCATATCCAGAATATTGAGTCCAACTCATCCTCCAGCCCATAGCATCCAATGCCTAATGGACATGGTTGCATCTTTTCGGTGCAACTGAGCCACTGTATCTAGTCAAAAACAATCAACTCCGAGAAGGGCCCGCATATTTTATAATGGTGGAAGACCTCAGACTTAATCTTTTCTTAGGGAAAATTGATTCAGGTCTCATTAAACTAGACTTATCATAGTCATAACAATTATGACTAACCTAGTGGCATGGGTTAGCTCAGATTATTGACCACCTCAAATCAGAACTGAGTCAATAGATATGGTCAGGTAAGTGAGACCGTGGAAGGGATATACCATTAACTCATACAAGAATGCATTCAAGTCGAGTAGCTCCCAATTAAAAATTAGTCAATCGTATGTGCCAAACTTACCTTAGACACCAAATTGTTGAGCCAAAACTAATTGGATTAGCCTACAATCCAGACTCTAACCTTTAAGCCTAATTAGGTCTTGCTTGATCATGACTCGATCTTGACCCAGACTTAATCCTATTAGGCTGATCAATTTAAGCATTGTTGATCCCATTTAACCAACTCTTGATTCGGTTTGATCAACCGCTTAGACCTAATTGAGCTAGCAAGCCCGAATCCAGTATTATGAATATGTCTTAGATCTAAAATTCTTAATTTTAGACCTAATTAATATTCTATAATCTTAATTTTTAATTAAGTAGAGTTCATAAATAAAATATGCATAATAAATCCTAGGATTTCAAGATCTAGGATTTTACAGAAAGTAAGTTTTGGGTTTCTGATTAAGAACGAACACGCAGCACCCCTACACATCATAAGAACACCCCATCAGATGGGAGGAGAAGGCCTTTAAATTTTTCCTCATTCTTATGATCGGACGGCTAAGAGGAATGCCTTAATCAGAAATATGTAATACTACAAAACAGTTTTAGATCTATATCATATATCTCATATACAAATTAGATCTATTCATGGCATATTTTGCATACATCTCATGTATCGAATCATGCATGTTTTCATATTTAAATTATCTTATAATAATCTAAAAAATTAGATTTAAATTAATCTTATCAAAATAAATTCTAATCTAGACAACTATGTAGAACTATTCTACAACTAGTCTAGACATGCATCAATCATATCTCATATGATGTTAAAATTAAATAATTTTTTATTTACTATTTTTTAGATGTTATTATAATAATTATAATATTAGAAAATAGTAAATAAATAGATCTAAAATATTATTTAATTAAATTAAATTATAAACATGCAAGACTATTCTATAGAACTATTCTATTTTAGAACTAGTCATGCATATTTTCTAATCTTAGATCCAAATCATTTAATTTTAATTTTTCTGATTTTAAATCTGATCACATCTCATGTGACATCTAAAATTACTTATTTTTTTATTAGAATAAATTTAAAATCAGATCTAAATACTTTAGAACCTTGGCTCTGATACCAGTTAAAGGAAAATCCTGATTTTTTGGATCAGGTTCGTTCAGATCTGATCGGATCAAGAGATATATTTTAAAATTTTTTTTCTTTGATCTAAATCTAATCTAAAATATTTTAAATCTAATTTTTATTATTTTAATAATTAAAATAAAATTTAGATAAATTAAATTAAATTTAATTTACCTTGATGTAGGGTAATCCTATTACCCATTGATGATCCTGTAAGCAGCGAAAGATTCTGGATCTAGCCATGCAAGTGCCTGGCCTCTACCAGTATCCACTTAGATTGGATCTGGAGATTTTTTTCTTCTCTATCACATCTCCAAAAATTATATTTGAATCTGATTTGGAGGATCTTCAAAACACCTTTTTAAGATCAGTAGTTGTCCTTTGCAGCAGTGCAGCCTTTTAGCTTTCTGTCACCTTTCTCTCATCTGGATCGCACCAACTGAAATCCCAAACTTCTTTGGGCATGGAGAGGAGAGGGAGAAGATGAGCTTGGCATGGAGGAGGAAGAGAGAGGCAGCCTTGAGGCATGGGAATTGTGTTCTCACTTTGAGTTGGGCGTAGGGTCTTATTTATAGACTATGCATGATCCAACTCCTCTTCTTTCCAACCAATCACAACTCTTTGTGAAATTAGATCTAAATCTGATTGGTGGGAATAGAGTCCCTTGGATTTATCCTTAGATGATGCCTAAGATCAGTCAAAGTTGGTTCTTAGGAGGAGTCTAATCAATATCCAAAAAGAAGATGGAGTCCCTGTCCGACAGGGACTCCTAGGAGCCTCCTGCTTGGGCGCACGCCAAGCATGCCACCCTTGACGTGCACCCTCCTCTTTGCTAGCTTTTGGCAGGGTGACAAGCTTCCACCAGCTCTTCAATAAGTGCAAGACACGTGGACAGAAGTCAAAGTATCAATGGTCAACATTTGACCAGTCAAAAGTCAACTTTTGACCAAAGTCAAAGGACGAGAAATGGCAGGTGACCAAAAATGGCAGGTATTGTCTTACAAAATAAGACAATCCTTTTCTGACCTGGACAGGCTTCAGTCAGACCAAATAAAGATCTCTGATCGAGCACAAACTCCTTTGGCTCAGTCAGGATAACTATTTATGATAGTAAAAGAAGAACGTTAGGTTCAATCGAGTGCTAGCACGATTTTCTTGAACCTAATTGAATCTCATTCAGATCAATTGAACTGGATCAATTCAATTGATGATCACTAGATTCAAATCCTTATTTGTGTGATCCAGTTAGGTTCAGTTCTGTATGATAATGGGATATGTCATGATCTCTATCATCGACATCATCGAAACTCCTTTCGATGGATCAAAACTCTTCTGATTCGATCAGTTAGAATGATCGATCATCTAAATCATTCTAATTGCTCCCAAAATCTATCAGTGACACCTAGCAGTATATGGTGGCAATCCATCAGAGCTGAATGCGAACCTCTTGGTGCAGCTATCTGTATGATTAAGTTCTTCTATCTTGAGCTTCGATCAGATTAGGATTAAGGTGAACTCATCAAACCCTAGTCTCTGTCATATGATGTAATCATTCGATTCAAGTCCGATGTGAAAATCGAAATAGAAATTCTTTCGATTATTTCACACTGCCATGGCTATGAGCTTTTGGACTTGATTCTTATGATCATCGTAGGACTGCTCCTCTACCACCGAAATAGATAGATTCCATCTTGATGTAATCCAGTTCCTACAATGAATATGCTATAGCCAACATACACCTCAGGATTTCGAATGGCTAGAAGATCGAGTTATGGTGTAGTCAAACTATAACACCCTCAAGGTGAACTATCGATGCACCTCGGATCAAAGAACCAGACACACCACTGCAGCATCGAGTCAGTCATTGACAAGAAGATAGACTTCCTAATGACTACTCGAGGTGGTCACGCTCAGTGCCTTCATTCTCTAATGAGTACCTGTACTCTCACTTAGGTGTCTCCATGCCGTAGACTCAAGACTCATCTACTAAAGAGAAGTGATTGTACACCAACCTTCCGGATCAATCACCATCCTGGTGATGATCCTATGGTCGGAAGTATTTTATGAGTTAATAATGATTATTCATATCTTAAATTTTTAACTCTTGAAAATATAAATTATCATTATCATTAACTCAAAGGATGTATCACAGACACTAAATACATATATGTGATAGAAAATAATCTATTTTATTGATTATAGTCAAAATTATAATTTTGTCCCTAGAAGTGTATTACAAGTGTCAGCCAATTCTAGCTTCTAGGGCACATATATCTAATAGCTATTTCTACTGTAAATAACTCTCGGTTGCATGTCAACCAAAGTAAACCTTTGTTGCTAGATTTTTATTGCTGGAAACAAAGGTATTCTAAAATTATCTTTCCTCATATATGCAAAGAGGCAAATAAAGTTGCAGATTTTGTTGCGAAATATGCACTACATGGAGAGTGCTCTTAGACTATGTCTGCTCTACTTCATAGTGAATTATTTTTCATTTTGTAGGCTGATAGAGGGGGTACATTGTATAGAAGAGGATAGTAGTAGATGGTTTTGGCTTGGAATAATTGTCTTATGCTTCAATTCTAGTCTGGAAGTGAGTGAGGTGAACACTATTGGCATATCAACTAGTCTGATACCACTTATTGAGGATCTAGTATCGAAATATTATAACAGAAAGAAAGAAAAAAATAAAATAAGAAAATAATCAAGTACGTGGATCAGTCCAAAAGCTCGCCTCCATGGGGCATGCAAAACTTCACTCTAAGAGAGAAAACCAAACAATACAAGAGGAACTTATCACTCAATCATCGTACAAGAGTCTCTCAATAAGAAGCCCCAAACCCTTACAAAATCTCTCTGAAATCTTTCAAGAAATCTCTCAGCACCATCGAAACATCACCAGCTTTCCAATGCAATAAATAATTTATCAATCAGAGTTATATAGACTCCAAAAACTCAAAAATAATGTTTGAGTAAGAAATCCAGTCCTAAATACACTCGAGATCGATCTTGGACCATCCGATCACGATCGGCTCCCTCCTGAACAGTCGGATCACTCACCAATAGCTCTAGATTAGCTCGGATCAATTTTGAACCATTGGATCACAATCAGGAGCTCTCCCAGCCATCGGATCATACAAAGAAGAAGACCATCATGCTAGATCAAAGCCCGATCAAATCTCAATCGTTTGATCACGAATGGCTCCTCTCTGAGCCATCAAATCATGATCGATCCATAGAATAGTATCATGGACCATGAGAAATGACTACAAAAAGGGCTGAGAGATCCATGTGAGCACCTATGAGCCGGTGGTCCATCATGGACCGCACTCCATGATGGGCCTAGGTGCCCGCATAGCCAGCTTCTGTGCAGCCCGCACGCACCCCCATGCACGCTCGCGCGCCTGGCTAGCCCAACGCACGGCTGTCCCAACACCGCCATGTGCTGTCGATTTGGGTCGCGCCACCACCGACCGACGCCGCCTGTGGGCTTCTCCGATGGGTCTGAGGTCGGCAATCCTGCTTCAATCTTCTTTCACACGTATCTTCTCTATCTGGACTCTATTTCAACTATTCTTGGACTCGTTGGACTCCATTCATCATCCTAGACCTCACTGTAGGTTTATTATGAGAGAATTCGAGATACTTTTCTTAATAATCACCATCTTAACTCAATATTAGATCTTCACCTATCTTTGAGAGCCTATGATCCATCTCATCTCCATGCACTGGGGCACGTCTGCTGATCATGGATGGACAAACATGAAAGTCAAGCTAGGCTACTCGATCCCATCTTTATCGACTATTGTAATCCTCCTAACCTGAGACCTACTCGGGATAGCCTCCTGCAGTAATAGAAACTTCACCTTACGATGTTGCATGTCGTCCTTCCTAGTCTCTCATCCCGTGTCCGATCCATCTCCACCTGGAGCTCCATCTCGCATTGGACTCTTTGTCATAAGGTAATATCCTTCATACTTTCTTTCTCTTAGTACCATCGTACTGCCATGCATGATCTTCAGAATTCCTCCATCAGCTTTCCATTTAAAGCCAGTCGAATCTAGTCTGCTCAGTAAGACTAGATTTTTCTTAAAGCTAGGTATGTATTGAACCTCACCGAACTTCTTCACTGTTCCAACATGGAGCTTCATGTTGACCGTCCCGCTACCCTTGATCTTATAGCTCGATTTATCAGGTAGGAACATAGTGCCCTCACTAATCTCCAGAGAGTCAAACATCTTTTCTCTGCAACATACATGATGAAAACAAG
The DNA here is from genome assembly GCA_006176705.1 of Cocos nucifera. NCBI lineage: Eukaryota > Viridiplantae > Streptophyta > Magnoliopsida > Arecales > Arecaceae > Cocos > Cocos nucifera. The sequence continues at coordinate 198,816 of QRFJ01000589.1, forward strand.
CAGAATCCATAACCCACTAGAAAAAAGAAGTAGATACCTCATCAGTAACAAAAAGAACATTATCACTGCCTTCTATATCATTATTGGCCACCGTCACAGTAGCTCTCATCCGATCCTTAAGTTGTGGGTAATCATTGACTCAATGCCTCAACTCGTCGCACTTGTAGCATCTGATCTTACTTTGATCCATTATCTTAGATCTGGATTCTCCTTCTCACGATCCTCTGCTACTCTGTCTACTACCTACTGCTCCTTTAGAAACCATCAAAGCTGAGCTGCCGCCATTTGAGCTCAAAGCTAAAATTTTTTCTTGTGAGAACCTCATTTTAGAGTATTGCTATAGTGATCTCGTCCGTCTTGATGATGCTCTTTTTCACTAGAAGAACAGTTACCAAAGACTCATATGAAGAAAAAAATGATGCTAGCAAGACCAACGTTCTAGTCTTCTCCTCAACTTTTTTGCCAAGATTGAAGAGGTCGATAAGGATCTTCTAAAAGTTGGATAGATACTTCTGCATGCTCTAATCTTCGTTCATCTATAGATGGTAGAACTGCCTCCAAAGAAATAGCATGTTGGTAAGTGATTTAGCCATGTACAACTCCTAGAGCTTTGACCACAGCATCATCGAAAAGTCTAACCAAGTACATGGTGTTAGATATATGTGCCCTAGAAGCCAGAATTGGCTGACACTTATAATACACTTCTAAGGGCAAAATTATAATTTTGACTAATATCAATAAAATAGATTATTTTCTATCACATATGTGTATTAAGTGTCTATGATACATCCTTTGAGTTAATGATAATGATAATTCATATTTTCAAGAGTTGAAAATTTAAGACATGAATAATCATTATTAACTCATAAAATGCTCCCGACCATAGGATCATCACGAGGATGGTGATTGATCCGAAAGGTTGGTGTACAATCGCTTCTCTTTAGTAGATGAGTCTTGAGTCTATGGTGTAGAGACACCGAAGCGAGAGTACAGATACTCGTTAGAGAACGAGGGCACTGAGCGTGACCATCCTCGAGTAGTCATTAGGGAGTCTACCTTCTCGTCAATGACTGACTCGATGCTGCAGTAGTGTGTCTGGTTCTTTGACCTGAGGTACATCGGCAGTTCACCTTGAGGGTGTTATAGTTTGACTACACCATTACTTGGTCTCCTAGCCATATGGAATCCTGAGGTGTATGTTGGCTATAGCATGTTCATTGTAGGAACTGGATAGCATCAAGATGGAATCTATCTACCTCGGTGGTAGAGGAGCAGCCCTATGATGATCATGAGAATCAAGTCCAGAAGCCCATGGCCATGGCAGAGTGAAATAATAGAAAGAGTTTCTATTTAGATTTTCACATCGGACTTGAATCGAATGATTACATCATATGACAGAAACTAGGGTTTGACGAGTTCACCTTAACCCTAATCTGATCGGAGCTCAAGATAGAAGAACTTAATCACATAGATAGCTGCACCAAGAGGTTCACATTCAGCTCTGATGGGTTGCCACCATATACTGCTAGGTGTCACTGGTGGATTTTGGGAGCAATTAGAATGATTTAGATGATCAATCATTCTAGCTGTTCGAATCAAAAGAGTTCTGATCCATCGAAAGGAGTTTCGATGATGTCGATGATAGAGATCATGACATATCCCATTATCATACAGAACTGAACCTAACTAGGTCACACAAATAAGAATTTGAATCTAGTGATCATCAATTGAACTGATCCAGTTCAATTGATCTGAATGAGATTCAATTAGGTTCAAAGAAATCGTGCTAGCACTCGATTGAACCTAACGTTCTTCTTTTGCTATCATAAATAAGTTGTCCTGTCTGAGCCAAAGGAGTTTGTGCTCAATCAAAGGCCTTCATATGGTCTGACTGGAGGTTGTCCAAGTCAGAAAAGGTTGTCTTATTCTGTAAGATATTATCTATCATTTTTGGTCACCTGCCATTTCTCGTTCTTTGACTCTGGTCAAAAGTCTACCTTTGATTGGTCAAATGTTGACCATAGATACTTTGACTTCTGTCCATGTGTCATGTACCTATTGGAGGACTGGTGGAGGCTTGTCCTCCTATCAGAACCTGGCAAGGAGGAGGGTGCACACCACCCTAGGCGTGCGCCCAAGTTGGAGGCGCCCAGGAGTCCCTGTTGGATAGGGACTCCATCTCCTTTTTGGATTTCAATTAGAGTTCTCCTGAGAACCAACTTTGACTGGTCTTAGGCATCCTCCAAGAAAAAATCCAGGGGACTCTATTCTCATCAATCAAATTTAGATCTGATTTCATAAAGAATTATGATTGGTTGGGAAGGAGAGGAGTTGGATCACAGACAGTCTATAAATAAGACCCTACGCCCAACTCAGATTCAGCATTGAAAGGAATTCAATTCCAATGCCCAAGGCCTCCTCTCCCCTCTTCCTCCATGCTAAATCCACCTTCTCCTTCTCCTCTCTACATCCAAAGAGGTTTGGACCTTGGTTGGTGTGATCCAGATGAGAGAAAGGCGACTGATAGCTAGAAGGCTGCACTGTTGCATAGGACAACTACTGATCTTCGAAAAGAGTTTTGAAGATCCTCCAAATTAGATCCAGATCTAATTTTTGGAGATGTGATAGAAAAGAAGAGGATCTCCAGATCCAGCCTGAGTGAATACCGATAGAGGCCAGGCACTTGCGTGGCTTGATCCAGAACCTTCCGCTGCTTACAGGATCATCAACGGGTAATAAAATTACCCACTTCAAGGTAAATTAAATTTGATTTAATTTATCTAAATTTATTTTAATTTTTAAAATAATAATAATTAGATCTAAAATATTCCAGATCTGATTTGGATCAAAGAAAAAAATTTTGAAATATATCTCTTGATCTGAGCAGATCTGAACGAATCTAATCCAAAAAATCAGGATTTCTCTTCAATTGGTATCAGAGCCAAGGTTTGAAAAGTATTTAGATCTAATTTTAAATTTATTTTAATTAAAAAATAAGTAATTTTAGATATCACATGAGATGTGATCAGATCTAAAATTAGAAAAAATTAAAATTAAATGATTTAGATCTAAGATTAGAAAATATGCATGACTAGTTCTAAAATAGAATAGTTCTATAGAATAGTCTTGCATGTTTTCAATTTAATTTGATTAAATCATATTTTAAATCTATTTATTTATTATTTTTTGATATTATAATGGTTATAATAATATCTAAAAAATAGTAAATAAAAATTATTTAATTATGAACATCATATGAGATATGATAGATGCATGTCTTGACTAGTTGTAGAATAGTTCTACATAATTATCTAGATTAAAATTTATTTTAATTAGATTAATTTAAATTTAATTTTTTAAATTATTATGAGATAATTTAGATCTAAAAATATGCATGATTCGATACATGAGATGTATGCAAAATATGCCATGATTAGATCTAATTTGTATATGAGATATATGATATAGATCTAAAACTGTTTTGTAGTATTGCATGTTCCTGATTAAGGCGTTCCTCTTGGCCGTCCGGTCATAAGAATGAAGAAGGGTTTAAAGGCCCTCTCTTCCCATCCGATGGGGTGTTCTTATGACGTGTAGGGGTGCTGCGTGTTCGTCCTTAATCAGAAATCCAAAACTTACTTTCTGCAAAACCCTAGATCCTGAAAATCCTAGGATTTATTGTGCATATTTTATTTATGAACCCTACTTAATTAAAAATTAAGATTATGAAATATTAATTAGATCTAAAATTAAGAATTTTAGATCTAAGACATATTCATAATACTGGGTTCGGGCTTGGGTAGCTCAATTAGGTCTAAGCGGTTGATCAAATCGAATCAAGAGTTGGTTAGATGGGATCAACAATGCTTAAATTGACCAGCCTAATAGGATTAAGTCTGGGTCAAGATCGAGTCACGATCAAGCAAGACCTAATTAGGCTCAGAGGTTAGAGTCTGGATTATAGGCTAACCCAATTGGTTCTGACTCAATAATTTGGTGTCTAAGGTAAGTTTGGCACATACGACCGACTGGTTTTTAATTGGAAGCTACTCGACCTGAATGCATTCTTGTATGAGTTAATGGCATATTCCTTCCACCGGTCTCACTTACCTGACCATATCTGTTGACACAGTTCTGATCTGAGGTGGTCAATAATCCGAGCTAACCCATGCCACTAGGTTAGTCATAATTGTTATGACTATGATAAGTCTAGTTTAATGAGACCTGAATCAATTCTCTCCTAAGAAAAGATTAAGTCTGAGGTCTTCCACCATTGTAGATGTGCGGGCCCTTTCCCGGGGTTGATTATTCTCGACTGGATACAGTGGCTCAGTTGCACCGAGAAGATGCAACCATGTCTATTAGGCATTGGATGCTATGGACTGGAGGATGAGTTGGGCTCAATATTTTGGATACGGTGAGAGACTCAATTAGAAATCCAGTCTATGCAAATGGTGGGTCTGACTTAACTAAGGAGTGGATCAATATTTCGGATACGGTGAGATTCATGAATTAGAGACCAAGTTTGGGTGCACCATGATTAGAGAATCATTGAACAAGAGTTGTTCACTCATTGGCTAACCCATCACCAATAACTGTTAGGTGAGGTGATGAGTCAGTTGGTGAGACCGCACCACCCACTAGAAATCATTAATCGTGAAGATTTTTGCATCTCTACAGAGGGAGTGTAGGGATCCGAGAAAATAGTGGGAAGCTAATTTGTTTAAAAATAAAATCTCTAAATAAATTGGTCAAGTCATAATTACAGTATCTAACTAGAATCTTTGACTCTCTACAGAAAAATGTCTGCGTCCAACCCATTGGCACGTATCCTGGACACACATAGACTGAACTGGACCCAATTATAAAGATTGGCTCAGGAACTATAAAATAGTTTTGGATTTCAAGAAGTTAACCCATGTATTGGACCAGGACCCTCCCACCTTACCAGCCCGTCCATCCACTTGAACAGAGAGCGTCTCTGAAAAAATGGATAGACGAAGATAATAAGGCCAGATATTACATGTTGGGCTCGATGTCTGATGAGCTCCAGTACCAACATGAAGATATCGAGACTGCTCGCCAAATGTTGGCTCACCTATAGGAGATGTTTGGTGAACAGAGTCGCGCAGCCAAATATCAAGTCACGAAATGAACTTTTTAAGGCTAAGATGCGTGATGGGCAGTCAGTCCAAGATCACTGTCTGATGATGATCAAGGACTTGGAAGAGCTTGAGAAGCTCGGTGTGAAGTTGGATTTGGATCTGCAGAATGATGTTATTCTGCAATCCTTGACTGATGCATATGGGCAATTCATCATGAATTACCACATGCATAAACTTCAAAATTTTTTGGCCGAATTAATGAACATGCTGGTCACCGCTGAGCTTTCTATGAAAGGTTCTAAAGGCTCAGTTCTTGCTATGAAATGGACTTCTTCCAAAAGAAAGTCTTATTAAAAGAAAAAAAGTCTGCAAAAAAGCAGAAGATGGAAGAAGCAAAGAAGAAGAAGGCAGAGCCGAAGAAAAAGGCTGATGTCAAAGAAAAGTGTTTCCATTGCAACAGTGACGGCCATTGAAAGCGAAACTGCCCTACTTACCTGGCCACCCTGAAGAACAAGAAGGAAGGTCCTTCTGGAGGTATGCTCGTTATTGAGTCTAACCTTACGGTTTCTTCTGCATCCAGTTGGGTGCTTGACTCTGGTTCTAGTGCTCATCTGTGCACTTCCATGCAGGGTCTTGAGGATAGCAGGAGGCTGAGGGATGGAGACATGATCCTACGCATCGAAAATGGAGCAAGAGTTGCTGCAGTGGCCGTGGGAACATACCCTCTTCGATTACCATCTGGTTTAGACTTAGTTTTGAAAGACTGTTATTATGTGCCTGCAGCTAGCAGGAATTTGATTTCTGTTTCATGCTTAGCACTAGAAGGCTATGTGATTACCTTCTTTAAGGATCATTGTAACATTCTTTATGAAAGAAATAAAATTGCAAATGGTTTTCTTATTAACGGTCTTTATCAGCTACATATTGATGTACCTGTTCTAACTATCGAGCAAAATGTGAATGCCAAATGACCTAGGGATAGTCCAAACGATAGGTATCTATGGCACCTAAGATTAGGTCATATAGCAGAAGATAGGATCAATAAATTGGAGAAAAATGGGCTATTGAGTCCATTGAGTTTCGAGTCATATCCAACTTGTGAATCTTGTCTTCAAGGCAAAATGACTAAACTCCCTTTTGTTGGACATGGGGAAAGGGCCACAGATCTCCTTGCCCTAGTACATACTGATGTGTGCGGTCCATTTGATGTGCCGACTAGAGGCAATTTTATCTACTTCATTATCTTTATCGATGATCTGTCTAGGTATGGGTATGTGTATCTTATGAGACATAAGTCTGAAGCTTTTGAAAAGTTCAAAGAATTCAGACATGAAGTAGAAAAATAAACTGAAAAACCCATTAAGATTCTTCGATCAGATCGAGGAGGTGAATACCTTAGCCGAAAATTCCTAGACTATCTTAAAGAAAAATGGCATAGTCTCTCAATGGACTCCACCAGGAACACCTCAACTCAACGAAATTTCAGAATGGAGAAATCGGACTCCTATTGGATATGGTCCGATCCATGATGAGCTTCACAGACCTCCCTAATTTTCTTTGGGGATACTCATTGTTAACTTCAATTTATCTACTGAATAGGATTCCCTCTAAAATCGTTCCTACCACACCGTATGAGATATGGCACGGTAAGAAACCAAGTCTGAGTCATCTCAGAATTTGGGATTGTCCGGCTCATGTCAAAAGACAACAAGCGGACAAGTTAGAGTTTAGGTCCTTCAGAGCTCGATTCATAGGATATCCTAAAGAGTCATTAGGATACTATTTCTACATTCCAGAAGACCATAATATGATTGTGAGTCGACATGCCATCTTTCTTGAAAAATAGTTTATTCAAGATAGCGGCATTGAAAAGTAGATCAAGCTTGATGAGAAAGTCTCATAAGTACAATGAGCTAAGGACCAATTGGAACCAAATCAGGTTGAGCCAATAAGAACACTACCTCCTCCACCTCATAGATCGGAAAGAGTTTTCCATCCCCCTGAAAGATACTTAGGTATTATTTCAGAGAAAGTAGAGAAAATATTCCTCGTAGGTAATGGTGCTCATGGTGATGATCCCAAAACCTACAACGAGGTGATATCAGATATCGACTCCGAGAAATGGCTAGAGGCAATGCAGTCAGAAATTGACTCGATGCACTCAAACCAAGTCTGAACCTTGGTAGATCCATCAGAAGGTATAGTACCTATTGGGTGTAAATGGATCTTCAAGAGAAAGATTGGTGCAGATGGGAATGTGGAGACATTCAAGGCTAGACTTGTGGCAAAAGGTTATAGTCAATGCGAAGGCATTGACTATCAGGATACCTTTTTTCCCAGTGGCTATGCTAAAATCCATCCGCACATTGCTTGCCATTGCAGCCTATTTCGATTATGAAATATGGCA
>QRFJ01000589.1:207327-397372 GCA_006176705.1 Cocos nucifera
TCGATGCTGCAGTAGTGTGTCTGGTTCTTTGACCTGAGATGCATCGGCAGTTCACCTTGAGGGTGTTATAGTTTGACTACACCATTACTCGGTCTCCTAGCCATATGGAACCCTGAGGTGTATGTTGGCTATAGCATGTTCATTGTAGGAACTGGATTGCATCAAGATGGAATCTATCTACCTCGGTGGTAGAGGAGCAGCCCTATGATGATCATGAGAATCAAGTCCAGAAGCCCATGGCCATGGCAGAGTGAAATAATAGAAAGAGTTTCTATTTAGATTTTCACATTGGACTTGAATCGAATGATTACATCATATGACAGAAACTAGGGTTTGACGAGTTCACCTTAACCCTAATCTGATCGGGGCTCAAGATAGAAGAACTTAATCACACAGGTAGCTGCACCAAGAGGTTCGCATTCAGCTCTGATGGGTTGCCACCATATACTGCTAGGTGTCACTGGTGGATTTTGGGAGCAATTAGAATGATTTAGATGATCGATCATTCTAGCTGTTCGAATCAGAAGAGTTCTGATCCATCGAAAGGAGTTTCGATGATGTCGATGATAGAGATCATGACATATCCCATTACCATACAGAACTGAACCTAACTGGGTCACACAAACAAGGGTTTGAATCTGGTGATCATCAATTGAACTGATCTAGTTCAATTGATCTGAATGAGATTCAATTAGGTTCAAGGAAATCGTGCTAGCACTCGATTGAACCTAACGTTCTTCTTTTACTATCATAAATAAGTTGTCCTGACTGAGCCAAAGGAGTTTGTGCTCAATCAGAGGCCTTCATATGGTCTGACTGGAGGTTGTCCAAGTCAGAAAAGGTTGTCTTATTTGTAAGACATTACCTGCCATTTTTGGTCACCTGCCATTTCTTGTTCTTTGACTTTGGTCAAAAGTCTACCTTTGACTGGTCAAATGTTGACCATTGACACTTTGACTTTTGACCACATGTGTCATGCACCTATTGGAGGAGCTGGTGGGGGCCTTGTCCCCCTGCCAGAACCTGGCAAGGAGGAGGGCGCACGCCACCCTAGGCGTGTGCCCAAGTTGGAGGCGCCTAGGAGTCCCTTGTTGGACAAGGACTCCATCTCCTTTTTGGATTTCCAATTAGAGTTCTCCTAAGAACCAACTTTGACTGGTCTTAGGTGCCCTCTAAGGAGGAATCCAGGGGACTCTATTCCCACCAATCAGATTTAGATCTGATTTCATAAAGAGTTGTGATTGATTGGGAAGGAGAGAAGTTGGATCATAGACAGTCTATAAATAAGACCCTGCGCCCAACTTAGATTCAGCATTGAAAGGAATTCAATTCCAACGCCCAAGGCCTCCTCTCCCCTCTTCCTCCATGCCAAATCCACCTTCTCCTTCTCCTCTCCACGTCCAAAGAGGTTTGGACCTTGGTTGGTGCGATCCAGATCAAGAGAAAGGCGACTGAAAAGCTAGAAGGCTGCACTGCTGCAAAGGACGAACTGCTGATCTTCAAAAAGAGTTTTGAAGATTCTCCAAATCAGATCCAAATCTGATTTTTGGAGACGTGATAGAGAATAAGAGGATCTCTAGATCCAGTCTGAGTGGATACCGGTAGAGGCCAGGCACTTGCATTACTTGATCCAGAACCTTCCACTGCTTACAGGATCATCAATGGGTAATAGGATTTTCCATTTTAAGGTAAATTAAATCTGATTTAATTTATCTAAATTTATTTTAATTTCTAAAATAATAATAATCAGATCTAAAATATCTTAGATCTGATTTGGATCAAAGAGAAAAAATTTTGAAATATATCTCTTGATCTGATCAGATTTGGACGAATCTGATCCGAAAAATCAGGATTTCCCTTCACATGGATCACGACATCATCCGCTAGATATAAGTGGATTGTGCTCACCACCTAGATCTGAATTCGCTTTCAATTCTTTACCTTAATGGTAGCTAGCATCTCGTCGTATATAAGAGCATCGATCAACCCATATTAGATGAGGAGATTTTTTATCCTTGCTTGCCACAAGAAGAAATTGCTCTTTCCATCAAACTTGTTGATCTCCACCTTGATTGCACTTATCTTTTTCATATTTTTTAATTTCTATCCACTGTTGTAATCTGCACTCTGGTACTGTCTGACTTTGATACCAAAATATTAGCATATCAGCTACTCTAATTTCACTTGTTGAGGATTTAGTATCGAGATATTGCAGTAGGAAGAAAGAAGAAAACTAAATAAGAAAGCAATCAAGTATGTGGATCAGTCCAAAGGCTCACCTCTATGAGGCATGCAAGGTTTCACTATGAGAGAGAAAATTAAATAATACAAAAAAAATTTATCACTCAATTCTTATACAAGAGTCTCTCAATAAGAAGCTTCAAATTCTCATAAAAGCTCTCTAAAATATCTCAAAAAGCCTCTCAGCACCTTTGAGATGTCACTAGCTTTCCAATGCAATAAATGGTTCGTTAATCGAAGTTATATAGACTTCAAAAACTCAAAAATAGTATTTCAATAAGAAATCTAGTCCTAAACACACTCGAGATCGATCCTAGACTGTCCGATCATGATCGGCTCCCTCTTGAGCCATCAGATCATGCACTAGCAGTCCTAGATTAGCTTGAATCGATCTCGGATCATCAGATCATAATTGGGAGCTCTCCCAGCCATCGGATCATGCAAAGAAGAAGGCCATCATGCTAGATCAAAGCTCGATCAAATCTCAGCCATTCGATCATGATTGGCTCCTCTTTGAGCCATCGGATCATGATCAGTCCATAGAACAGTACCGTGGACCATGAGAAATGGTTGAAAAATGGGCTGAGAGGTCCATGCGGATACCCATGAGCCAGCGATCCATCATGGACCATGCTCCATGATGGGCCTGGGCACTCACGCGACCTTCTTCCGTGCAGCCTATGTGCGCCCCCTGCTTCCGCACAGCCTGCACGTGCCCCCTGGCATGCTCGTGCACCTGGCTGACCCAGCACACAGCTGGCCCAGCACTGCCATGCACTACCAGTTTAGGCCGCGCCACCATCGATCAGTTCCGCCTATGGGCCCCTCCGATGGGCTCGAGGCTGGCTATCCTACTTCAATCTTCTTTCGTACATATCTTTTTCATCTGGATTTCGTTTGGACTGTTCTTAGACTCGTTGGACTTCATTCATTATCCTGGATCTCTCTATAGGCTTTTTGTAAAAGAATTTGAGACATTTTTCTCAACAAATACTAGATTAATCTACTAGTATCTTTATTTTATGTTCAGAAACTCTCTACCTCCACAAGTCTCTATTTCAATTTGTGTTGCTCTTAGCTATATTTGATGTTTTAGTCAGTTTCATCCGATGTACATCTAGGGTTATATGTTTTCTATTGAATAAACTTAAGGGATGAATATAGTAGTAGTATTGCATATTTTCTTTAGGTGGGATTGAGATGAGGTTTTCGGTGTTTGTTGTATCTTGGATTTGAATCAATGAATCCACCTTCTCATGTTACCAAAAAAAAAAGTATGCCTATTGAAATGAAGACATGAATATATGACAAGCAATACCATCTTAAATTTCTTATATATATATATATATATATATATATATATATATATATATATATATATATATATATATATGAATAGATATTTCCAGCCTTTCAAGCAAGAGAATTTACCAAGTAATCGCATGGACCTCCTGTTTGGTTAAAAGGCATATCCCCTTCATTTTTGACAAAAGAAAAAAAAGAGAAAAAAAAAATAAAAAGAATATTAGAGTGTCCACCTTTCCACAAATATTCTCAAGATTGAAAAATCTAAAATGCCACTTCTAATTGTGAAAAATTCAAGCAATTATCAACACTTAAAATAAGCTTGTGCACTTCAAATGAAACCCCAATAGGTCTTGTGCATAATAGGAGGATCCTACTATAATAGTTGTACAAAATTGTTGGGACGTAGATCATGGGCAGCATTACTGACAAAAATCTATGAGAATTATCAGAAAAAATTAGTTATTTCAAATATCACAAAGAAGAACCATCAAAGGTGCCCTTTTTGCTACTGCAAAGGCCTTGCAATTTGAGCAATTGGCCAGCTACATCTACATGATCGCCATAGTTGAATTGGGTTGCTATTTCATTGATTGATCAGCAAATCATTCCGCAATAATTCTTTTGCTAAATGCTTTGGAGGAAAATGCTAAGTATAGGGAGCTATGTAGGAAGATTCAAGCACAGAAGCAACACCAATTAATATCTTGCAGATAAAAAAACTCCACTACATCATCAAGCTTTATCAAGGTGACCAAATCTCATCTCATAGATAATAGAACTTCATGAAGCCATAAGGTTAATTGAGGTGATATGATGGCATTCGGGCATCTTATGATTCTTTGGATCGAGTTTACCTCTCAATTGATTCTTGGCACAACATTCATGTTCTTTTTTGGACATTCATAATCGATGGAAGAAGAACTGGAAGTAGAGTATAGCCCAATAGCGCCATCATTCTTGGTTATTCCTTGAATAACTTCATTCTAATAATAATAGTATCTTTTTTTCCTTTTTCAAAAGAAAGGGAACAAGACTCTTCTTTCTTACTTCCTGTTATTGCAAAATCTGATTGATGTCAAATCGAGCTAGAGTCGAGGAAGACGAGGTCGCCGTTGGTGGTCTGCAAAATAAAGTTTCATCCGAAGTCAATGGTGGTGGCTCCGACAGAACCCTCTGACGATCAAGTTAGCTCTTCTGGCCAATAGAAATAAAGTACTCAGATAGGAATTCAACAGAGTTTCAAGAAGGAAAAGAGAGCTTGGAGAAAACATATCTGAAGGATCCATTTTTATAGACGAAGCTTATAACAGATTGATAGTGATAGTTGCAACCGCCTAGTAGCAGGCCGCTCGAGGTCTGAAGGAGTCTGTCAGGGAGGGGGGCATCGCTTGTAGCACCGTCTATAGTAGATTGATGATGACAGTCATCATCATCTGATAGTGGATCGCTGTCACTTACAGCAGATCGATAGTGACGACCGTAGTCATCCAATACTGAGCCACTCGGGGCTGCATGGAGGAGTGAAGAGCTCTGACGTATATCAATTTCAGAGAAGTTTGGACTTTCAAAGGAAATACGGCTAGAGGGGGTCATCTGAAAGGAACGCTAGCTAAAGAAGGAGTTCGAAAGGAGTTTGGCCCCCATAGAGATTCGATTGAAGAAGAGATCCGAGAGGAGTTTGGCTCCCATAGAAGTCCGATTGAAGGAGAAGCTTGGAAGGAGTTTGGCTCCTATGAAAATCTGATTGAAGAAGAGATACGGAAGGAGTTCGGCTCCTAGAGGAACTTGACTAAAGGAAAAATCCGGAAGGAGTTCAGCTCCTATAGAAATTCGACTGAAGGAGGAGCACGGAAGAAGTTCGGCTCCTATAGAAGTCCGACTGAAGGAGGGATCCGGAAGAAGTTCAGCTCCTATAGAGATTCGACTGAATGAGGGATCCGGAAGGAGTTCGGTTCCTGTAGAAATCTGACTGAAGGAGGGATTCGAAAGGAGTTTGGCTTCCATAGGAGTCCGACTGAATGAGAGAATTGGAAGGAGTTTGGCTTTCGTAGAAGTCTGATTGAAGAAGAAATTTGAAAGGAGTCTGGCTCTCATGGGTGTCCGACTGGAGGAGAAGCTCGGAAGAAGTTCGGCTCCTATAGGCATCCGATAGAAGGAGGGATTCAAAAAGAGTTTGACTCCCATAGAAGTCTGATTGAAGAAAAAATTCGGAAGGAGTTTGGCTCTCATAGGAGTCCAACTGAAGAAGAGATTCGGAAGAAGTTTGGCTTTCATAAAAATCCGACTGAAGGAGGAATCCGGAAGGAGTTCGACCATTGGAAGAGTTCGATCGTTGGGGAGAGAATTTTCGATTGAAGCTCTTCTATGATTACCGATTGCATTAGGCTAAGCATCAGACTAGACTTCGATGGGAGTGGAGTTTATCCCTAATAATAGTCTCCCCACTTCTGAGTTTAAAACTCGAAGGAAGGGAGCACAAAAAGGGCGACTGTTGAAGTTCTCTTCATGACTCTGCATCAATTCAGGTTGAAGCTCGAAGAGATCTTATCTCTAGCCAAAGTTGACGTCGAAATTGAAGCTAGAGAAAGATTTTATCTCCAACCAAGATTGAAGGTGAAGTTGAAGCTCAGGAAAGATTTATCTTCAGCCGAAGTCGAAGGAGATCTTATCTTTGATTGACGTAGATGTTGAAGCTTGAGAAAGATCTTATCTCCAGCCGAGGTTGAAGGAGATCTTATCTCCTATTGACGTAGAAGCTTGAAAGAGATCTTATCTCAAGTCGAGGTTGAAAGAGATCTTATCTTCTATTGATGCAAAAGCTCAGAAGAGATCTTATCTCTGATAGAGGTTGAAGAAGAATCTTATCTCCTATTGACGCAGAAGCTCGGGAGAGATCTTATCTCTGACCAAGGTTGAAGGTAAAGTTGAAGCTCGGAGGAGATCTTATCTCCAATCGAGGTTGAAGAAGATCTTATCTCCGATTGATGTAGACGTTGAAGCTCGGAGGAAATCTTATCTTTAGCCAAGATTGAAGATCTTTATCTTCTGTTGACGTAGAAACTCGGAAGAGATCTTATCTCAAGCCAAGGTTGAAGGAGATCTTATCTCCTATTGATGCAGAAGCTTGGAAGAGATCTTATCTCTAATCGAGGTTGAAGGAGATCTTATCTCTTATTGATGCAGAAGCTCGGGAGAGATCTTATCTTTGATCGAGGTTAAAGAAGATTTATCTTCTGTTGACATTAGAAGCTCGGGAGAGATCTTATCTCTGGCCAAGGTTGAAGAAGATCTTATCTTCTGTTGATGTAGAAGCTCAGGAAAGATCTTATCTCAAGTTGAGATTGAAGGAGATCTTATCTCCTATTGATGCAGAAGCATGGAAGAGATCTTATCTCAAGTTGAGGTTGAAGAAGATCTTATCTTCCTGTTGACGTAGAAGCTCGAGAGAGATCTTATCTCAAGCTGAGGTTGAAGGAGATCTTATCTCCTATTGACGTAGAAGCTCGGAAGAGATCTTATCTCTAGTCGAGGTTGAAGAAGATCTTATCTTCTGTTGATGCAGAAGCTCAGGAGAGATCTTATCTTAAGCCGAGGTTGAAGGAGATCTTATCTCTTATTGATGCAGAAGCTCGAAAGAGATCTTATCTCTAACCGAGGTTGAAGGAGATCTTATCTTCTGTTGACGTAGAAGCTTGGAGAGATCTTATCTCTGACCGAGATTGAAGGTGAAGTTGAAGCTAAGGAGACCTTGTCTCCAACTGAGGTGACGTCGAAGTTGAAGCTCAGGAAAGATCTTATCTCCAGCCGAGGTTGACATCGATGTTGAAGCTAGGGGAGATCTTATCTCCAGCCGAGGTCAAAGGTGAAGTTGAAGCTCGAAGAAGATTTTATCTCTAGTCGAGGTCGAAGGAGATCTTATCTTTGGTTGACGTAGACGTTGAAGCTCAGAGGAGATCTTATCTCCAATTGAGGTTGAAGGAGATCTTATCTCCTATTGACGTAGAAGCTCGGAAGAGATCTTATCTCAAGCCGAGGTTGAAGGAGATCTTATCTCCTATTGGCGTAGAAGCTCGGAAGAGATCTTATCTCTGGATGAGGTTGAAGAAGATCTTATCTCTTGTTGACGTAGAAGCTCGGAAGAGATCTTATCTCTAGCCGAGGTTGAAGGAGATCTTATCTCCTGTTGATGCAGAAGCTCAGGAGAGATCTTATCTCTAATCGAGGTTAAAGGAGATCTTATCTTCTGTTGACACAGAAGCTTGGGAGACATCTTATCTCTGACCGAGGTTGAAGAAAATCTTATCTCCTATTGACGTAGAAGCTTGGGAGAGATCTTATCTCAAGCCGAGGTTGAAGGAGATCTTATCTCCTATTGAAGGACTTCGACTTGCTCATGTTAGGATGAGGTTCTTCTCCTATTCCTAACACGACCATTATTGATTGCTTCTTTTCTATCATCACATAGTTTTTGCATCAAAAAATAATAATATTAAAATAAAAAAATTTTATTGAAGAAAAATTACTGCAACACATTCTCAGATTCTCTGTATTTTAGGGTCGTGGGAGCGTTGTTCCTCCGAATTCCTTCAGGTGATAAGTTTCGGACCGAACGACCTCCTCTATTTTATGCTGGCCTTCTCAATTTGGAGCAAGCTTCTCTTGGCTTTGAGGCTAGGAGATGATGACTCACCGAAGTATCAAGCCCTCCCAGAGGTAGTGTTGATGATGCCGGGGGATGGTCGACCTTCTTGTTGTTCCTCCATCATTGGTGGTTCTAGCTACGGCAGCGCCCTTGGCCGATCTTCTTCTGCTTCAAGCTAGCATCTAAGGAATTGACCTAACCAGTCCCTCCTGATGAGCTCCTCGATTTCGTCTCGGAGCTGAATGCATTCTTCAGTATCGTGGCCATGATCATGATGGTAGAGATAATATTTGCTTCGATTATACTTGTTTGGAGGAAATCATAATTCTTCTGATCTAGGTAGCTAATTCTTAATTTCCATCATAACTTGAGTTTTAGGAGCGTTAAGGGGGGCGTAGTTGTGGAACCTTCTGGGGGGAGAACTTCTTCACGCCCTTCTATCGGGACTTCTTTAATGATGAGCTCGAGAAGGAGTTTGGGCTTACTTGCGCTCGGAGGGAGTCCGTGAGCGCGGTCGAACTTTATTCGGCCCTCTATCGATGGTGGGTCTATTAGACTCATCCGCCCGTCGCTTTTCTGCGACTTCTTCATCCTTCAACTTGAAGGCTTCTTCCGCACGGGCATATCCCTTGGCCCGAGCTAGCAGATCGGCAAAGTTCCTAGGGTACTTCTTCTCGAGGGAGAATAGTAAATCATTCTTCTAAAGACCGCCTTTGAGTGCGACCGTCGTAATAGATTGATCTAGATTCCGGACCTCCAATGTAGCAGCATTAAATCGGATGACATAAGCCCAGATGGATTCCTCCTCTTTCTACTTGACATTCATCAGAGAATTCGAACCTCGATGAGGACGTCGGCTGTTGACGAAGTGAGCTACAAATTGATGACTTATCTGATCAAAAGAAAAGATCATACCTGACTTCAATGTCGAGTATTAGTTTCTTGCTGCTCCCTTTAAAGTAGATGAAAAAGTTCAGCATAATATGGCGTCTGGTGCGCCATGGAGCAGCATCATGATCTGAAAGGCCTCCAAATGATCGACCGAGTCAGAGGTTCTATCATAGCTTTCAAATTGAGGAAGCTTGAAGTTCGACGGAATAGGCTCTTGCATAATTTGAAAAGAGAAGAGAGGATCGGTGCAGACGTCGTCATAGCGAGCCAGGATGACATGATGGAGTTTCTCAATCCACTAATCCATCTTTCATAGTTTGTAATCGAGGACATCATTTCGATCGCAGATCTTAGATAGCTTTCGACTATAGATGGAAAAGGTCTCCTTCAGAGGAGAATCATGATCCGAACATGAATTTTCTACTCTCTATTTCTCTTTTCTAGGGCCGACGGATATGCTAGCCCAAGTGCTCTTCCTTGGGATCAATTTCTGACATCTGATGATGGATTTTTTGGTGGAGTCACCGTCGAGGGCCGCCGCATGGCCTGCACCATCTCGGTGAGGCTCTGAATTCGTTGCATCAGCAGGTTAAACTGCTCTAGATCTACCATGATCGCTGGTGGAGGTGGAGGTTGAATTGTCGATGATGGAGCAGGAATGAATGAATCTGGCTCAAATTTGATGGCTAAAGCGATAGATCTCCGGGTAGTCGCCTTCTTTTGAGGCATTTCTTGAGATTGAAAGAGAGGATGGAGATGAACCTTGGAGAAGAAGGTTGGCAGGGTCGACTGAGCACTCCTTTAAGAATAAGGATATCTCAGAGATAGAGGTCCTTCCTCTAGCGCCAATTCTATTGTTGTAGAATCTGGTTGACACCGGATCGAGCTGGAGTCGAGGAAGATGAGGTCGCCGTCGGTGACCTACAAAGTAAAGTCCCGTCCAGAGTGGGTGGTGGCTCCAGCAAGATCCTCCGATGATCAAGTCAACTCTTCTGGCCAATAGAAATGGAGTGCTCAAGCATGAATTCAATAAAGTTTTGGAAAGGAGAAGAGAGCTTGAAGAAAACATATCTGGAGGGTTCCTTTTTATAGATGGAGCTTGTAGCAGATTGATAGTGACAGCTACAGCCGCCTGATAGCGGGCCGCTCGAGGTTTGGAGGAGTCTGTCAGGAAGAGGGGTGCCATCTGTAGCGCTGCCTGCAGGAGATTAATAATGACAGCCATCGTCGCTTGGTAGCGGATCGCTGTCGTCTGTAGCGGACCGATAGTGACGGCCGCAGCCGTTCGATACTGAGCCGCTCGGGGTCGCATGGAGGGGTGAAGAGCTCTGACGTATATTAATTTTAGAGAAGTTCGGACTTTCAAAGGGAATACGGCTAGAGGAGATCATCCGAAAGGAACGCTAGCTGAAGGAGGAGTCCGAAAGGAGTTCGGCTTCCATAGAGATTCGACTGAAGGAGAGATCCGGAAGGAGTTCGACTCCCATAGAACTCCGACTGAAGGAGAAGCTTGGAAGGAGTTTGGCTCTTGTGAAAATTCAACTAAAGGAGATATACGAAAGGAGTTCAGCTCCTGGAGGAACTTGACTGAAGGAGGAATCCAGAAGGAGTTCGGTTCTTATAGAAATCTGACTGAAGGAGGAGCATGGAAGGAGTTCGGCTCTTGTGGAAGTCCGACTGAAAGAGGATCCCGGAGGAGTTGAGCTCCTATAGAGATTCGACTGAAGGAGGGATTCGGAAGGAGTTCGACTCCTGTAGAAATTCGACTGAAGGAGGGACCCAGGAGGAGTTCGGCTTCTATAAGAGTCCGACTGAAGGAGAGATCTCGGAGGAGTTCGGCTTTCGTAGAAGTCCGACTGAAGGAGGAATCTGGAAGGAGTTCAGCTCCCATAGGTGTCCGACTGGAGGAGAAGCTCGGAAGGAGTTCGACTCCCATAGGCGTCCGATTAAAGTCCGGAAGGAGTTCGGCTTCCATAGAAATCCGACTGAAGAAAAAATTTGGAAGGAGTTTGGCTTCCATAGGAGTCCGACTCAAGGAGAGATCCGGGAGGAGTTCGGCTTCCATAGAAGTCCGACTGAAGGAGGAATCTGGAAGGAGTTCGGCCGCTGAATGAGTTCGGTTGCTGGAGAAGTTCGACTGGGGCTCAACTGTTGGAGGAGTTCGATTGGATTTGGCCACTGAAGAGAGAATTTTCGATTGAAGCTCTTCCATAATTACCGATTGCATTAGGCTAAGCGTCAAACTGAACTTTAGCGGGAGCAAAATTTATCTCCAATACTTTTTTTTATTTTATATGAACAAAAATACCTTCAACTCAAGAGTTATTGGATCCTAGGTAGGAAAGATAAGCTCCAAGAAAATTAAAAAAGCAATAAATACTCCACAAAAATAGGCTATTCCACAAAACAACAAAAAGCAAAAAAATAAGCTTTCAGCAAAACTGAAAAAACCGATCCCACTTTTTGATCTTTTTTTATGAAAAAAATTGAGAGACATTTATCTCTGGATGAAACATGGCCAATAGAGCATGGTTTGGGGAATCTAACAGAAATAATATTTAGTTCTTTTTTTCATTGGGCAAGCATGAATAAAATATAAAACCTTAACACAAATTCCAAAAATCACTAACTCTATTTCTTGACACTAACATAATAGCAATAATTCGCATACTAATACTAATATTATATATAAAAGTCCATAACTAGGTAGATTAGCAGGTGATGCACCTCAGAAGTTCTTCCTAAAATATTTCTTCATATAACCTTGCTACTGCCTTCTTTCTCCTTTACTGGATCATCCTTCCAATGCCACGGGGCAGATGTGATGTTCTCGAAGATAGAGGTGAACTCCCATAGGGCTTTCAGTTCCTTTTCCTTCGTGGCCTCAAGCCTTGCAATCTCTATGCAAGCATAAATCATGCTGTAGCTCACCTTCCACAGCCAGTCCATCTTCTCCTTCCACTCATGCAAGATGGATGCGAATTCAACCAACCTCTCCTTGTATTCATTCACATCAAAATCCAGCCACTCTGCCACCTCCACGTACCTCCACCATCGAGCGCTTGAGTCTTTCTGACGTGTTCTGTTTCACATCAAATCAGCTCAAGGATATCTTGGAATTGAATCGGTTGCTGATCGAAGGGGATAACGAGAAGCAGGGCCAGTTCCATATCTGATCCATTATGCGCACCCTCTGAGACGAAAGTTTGTAGGAATGCATGTATTTATAGAAGAGATATGAGATGTGGGAGGCCAATGAAGCAACTAGTATCAACTACATATCAACTGCATCCTAAAAAGATTAGAAATCCCCATCTAACCGGAACAAAGATCCAATGACAATGGTGATCTTAATTAGTAGGTGACGCATCCGTCAAAAATTCCTCCTAGAACATCTCTTCATATAACCTTGTTGTTGCCTTGTTACTCCTCGACAGGATCATCCTTCTGATGCCACAGGGCAGATGCGATGTTCTCGAAGATAGAGGCACGGTCCTGTAGGGCCTTCTATTCCTTTTCCTCCTTGGCCTTGAGCCTTGCCATCTCCATGTGAGCATGAATTAATCATGCCATAGCGCACCTTCACCAGCTAGTCCATCTTCTCCTTCCACTCATCCTAGATGGATGCGAGTTCAGCTAGCCTTTCCTTGTATTCCTTCACATCAAAATCTAGTTGCTCTGCCGCCTCCATCTCTGCCTTCAAGCGCTCGAGTTTCTTCGGTATGTTTGACTTCTTATCCAACGACAAAATTTAGATCTCCTTGGCCACTTCCTTGAGGGACTCATGCCCTGCATTGGTGGCTGCCTTAACGATCTTCCCATGAATCAGCTTGGGGATGTCTTGGAATCAGTCATTGATTGGAG
The DNA here is from genome assembly GCA_006176705.1 of Cocos nucifera. Taxonomy (NCBI): domain Eukaryota; kingdom Viridiplantae; phylum Streptophyta; class Magnoliopsida; order Arecales; family Arecaceae; genus Cocos; species Cocos nucifera. The sequence goes on from QRFJ01000589.1 coordinate 220,274, forward strand.
GGAACAACAAGAAGCTTGGTTAACCATTAGATGTGCTCTCTAAGAGGATGTCCAATAAGAAAAAAGATTTAGCCACCAACCATCGAAACCCAAAAGAAGTCTAGTAACTCTCCAAATCATGTTTTACTTAATATGGCCGATTAATCAATGGCTCCGAGTTAAGATGGCCCTTGATTTAATAGTGTTCTGTTTAATCCTGTTATGCTGCACATAGACTGCGAGAAAAAAGTTATAGAGAGACCCGATCTAAGTAAAGGTCAGGATGGATAAAATTTAGCCTCAAAAAATTGGCCTAGACCCCTTGAAACCAGGACCTAGCAAGCAACGGACATGAAGATAGACCGACGTGATGTTGAACTACTGGGTTGCAGTTTTGTTGTAGGATTCTGAAATCTAATACTTTATCCAACTTATTGGACTTCTTGCCCAAGAAAAGATCGAAATCCCAAGCCTGGCCTTCTCCAAGTTATCTGCGCCACAAGTTCAACCCCTACATGGTTTATGGAAGCTGGTTCAAGACTTTAAGCTAGTCCAAACTTATGCCTTGCATCGATTTGTTTAGACTCATAAGTACATAAGCTTGTTATTATAGGCCAAGCCTGAGAACACTTTGCAGGAGAGCCTATCTGCCACGTGGGCTCATAGGTCAACAACACTTGGTACCTTCATGATTTATTATAGGTATTATTAAAGAGGCAATGATAACTTATATGATGAAATTAGCTGGCCAAAGATTTTAATAAAGAGTCCATTGAAGCCCAATTAAGGAGCTTAGTTTTTGATAGATACCAAAGATTTAGACGAGAAGGAGAGAACTAAATGATAGAAGTGTGAGGGAAAAGACAAAATTATCTTTACATATAAGGAAAAAGGGTTCGTAGCTCGATTAGGGCTGGTCATTTAACTTGCATTTGCATTTGATTTCTAGAAACACACTTTTGGGACACATTTATGGGTATGGGTATCCATGCACGATCCTAATTTGGTGTGAGATAAGTAGGCAGTGCCGTACAACTTATAATCTCACCATCTATCTTCTATACTTGTCCAATGCACATGCTAAATACGAGGCATATGACATGAAAGAGATTTTAAAATAGGAATATTATAATTTACATAAATACCCTTCTCAAATTGAAATTTGCATGTATACCTCATAAAACATTTGTTTTGCATATATGTCTTTTTTTTTTCTTTTGCACATATACCCATGCCATCTAATATCGTTAAGAAATTAGCAATTTAAAATTGAAATAACTAAAATATCTCTTTAGGGTGGATATGCAAAAAAAAAAATATTTATAGGTGTATACATACAAATAATAACTTTATAAGATATTTTTATAATTTAACATATTTAGGAGAGTATCTATTTTAACTTGTTTGAACACTTAGACTTGTTTAGTATTTACTCATCAATATTTTCTACGGAGATATTGCTCAGAAGAAAGATTGATTTGATGATTAAATAACAAAAAAAAATGTTATTGGAAAGATGTAGAGTTCAACTAATCGAATAGGTTTCCAGTGAGACTGTTAACCTATCACCCATTTTTGAAGTAAAGCAATAATTTCATAATCTTAATTAATCTTCAATTTAAATAAATAGATTTTGACTAATGACATCAGCTGAACTGTTATGTCAAAAATATTCATACAAAAATAATACTTTGTGAGGATATACATACAAATGTCAATTTTGAAAGGATATTTATGCAAATCCAATATTAAAGAGATATTTACATAAAAAATCAAAGGATTTTTTTTTGCATATACACCTTCCTAAACATATGGAATTATACAAATACCCACAAGATTACTATTTATATGTACATCCTTATAAATATTTCTTTTTACATTTATATCCATTAAGAGTATTTCAACCATTTCAATTTTCAAACCGCTATTTTCTTAATGACGTGAAATGATATGGATATATGTGCAAAAAAAGAAAAGAAAATAAAAGGATACATATGTAAAATAAGTATTTTATGAGGATATATATTTAAATATTAAATTTTAAAGGGTTTTTATACAAATTCTAATATTTATGAGTATATGTACAAAAAAAATCCTTTTTTTTTTGAATGGTACCTGCCAACCCAAGTAGATGGATCCAAGTTCCCACGTAGTAGGCCTAAGATTATATGAGTGGGGATAGAGTAATAAATCCTTAAAATTTATTATTAAATCTTCAGCTTAGTTGTAATTAATCAGGAAAAAAAACATTCCGAGACTAATTATAATAAGCACGAAATTACAAATGATTGCTGAAAAAATATGGATATAGAATAAATTTTTAAAGAATTTTAGCATGGAGCATGTAATAACAAACCTTCTTTGTAAAATTATTTAGGGTTACTCAATATGTTTTGCTTTTAATCTAAATAAAAGTTTGTGTTTTCTATGATTAATATATTATTACAAATTTTTATTTTTGGAGGATGTAGGACTGTTATTATACATGTCAAGTTTCTCTCATGAACTCCTAAAATTCCAGAAATATTAGGATATTTTTATATAATTTATTATGGTTCGAATTTCTTAAAAAAAATATATAATTAAGTTTATTATGGGATTGAAAAGTTGGGATTTATCATATTTAGTAGTCCACTTAATTTTTTTCTGACTCTCACTTACACAAATCTATATCTCTCATTTTTTTATCATTTTTATTTGTGATATGTAATTGACAAATAAAGTGTTGATTTTGTCGATGGTTTCAACTTGATGGAGTTTTTGACCCATCCAACGTGATCTAATCAAAGTGCAACTAAACCTAATTGACAGCCTTCCCAAGGATATGACAAGAAAAGTTTTAAATATCCCTAATCTTGGCCACAAGCTTATGCTTAACATTTATATTCAATACTTCTAAGCATCACTCCAGCTACCAATTTTTTTGGATTCGCCAATTGCAAGGTTGGCATTTTATCTGGTTAAAATTTATGGCCAATATGGTAATTTCATCATAATCAAGTTTATGGTAGGTGTTCTATTAGGTTGGCTCAAGTTTGGATATTTCTCAATCTTAATCAACACCTTTTAAAGAAGTCAACTCTAAATTCTAATCCAGAACTTATCAACCAAAAGTTAGCTCGGTTTTAGATTTAGTGAGGATTTAGTCATCTGTAAACTGCCTCAGGCATAAATTAGATTAGTATTTCAAGTGAGTTTTATCAAAATAATTACTTTATATGCAAAGCATTGCTTTCTATGTTTTTTAAGTTATAGTATTTTTTTTTTATTTTTTTATTTTTATTTAAAAAAATATAAAAAAATGAAAATATTTTTAAAAAAATTAAAAATTAAAAATTAAAAATACAATCAAATACATCCAATCTCAAATTTATTATGTGCGCTCAAAATTATTCACTAATGACATGATCGTACCATATAATTAATAAAAATATAAGAATTAAACTAGTAAAAATTATTTCAAGAAGGTCCATTCGAAGATGAGTCAACTAAAGAGTCATCATAAAGAAGGGGCTAATTTATTAAGATGGAAGAAGAGCATGAGAGCCAAAGCGATTTTTGTAGAAGTGGTGTAGTAGAAATCTGTGCCTGATGATCTCTCACTTATATTTTTTTAGGTGATGACTTGTAAGTGTTACTTGATAACTTCCATGAGGACAAATTGGATTTATCTGGATTCAACGTTGCCTATGTGACTCTCATACCAAAGAAAGAAGGCCTCCTCAGATTTCAAGATTTACGTTCTATAAGCCTGCCTAATGGCCTCTATAAAATCATCACCAAAATTTTGGCTATTCATCCTGCCAAGTATTTGCCCATATTGGTGGATGAGTCTTATTAAAGTGGTGATATGAACGCCTCGGATCAAGCTATCTAACACCTGGATTACCTCGGATTGGTATCATGATATCAATGTTCCAAGGTCAAAATGCCTAATGCACTCTCTCCCGACCCGCAAAACGATCCGAAGTACTTTGCCGATCCTAATAATTCTGTTCCAAGATAAACGGCGATGCAGCTGTGATCCAATCATGATCAAGCTATTTTTCACTAAGTTGAAAATGATGGAGTTAAATAAAAAATTTCAATCATGCTAGCAATAGCCTTCCTATCCTGAAAAACGGCCACAATCTCATAACAACGTGATTAACGGAACGGTATAACAACTACAAGATCTCCTACAAATATCATAAACCTCGAGGACCTAAGTAAGCAAGGAATTCCTTTCAGAGAATTTATTGTTGCTCGTCTGTTCTCTGCGGACTTGAGCATCCGAGGATCATCACTGGAGTCAAATCTTTTGGCTCGGACTTTGTTTTGCATGTTACTCTAACACCCTTGCATAAGACCGACTGCTCCACTTCAGAAGCTGACAACTTCCAACCACAACAGCTTGGCACTAGAGAAAGGGTACTTCAGCTTCCCAAAGCAACTACCACTCAAGCAACAATAGATAGAGGAAGGGACTACTTTACATTTAAACATGCCATCCAGAAAGGCATCTTTGCACCTCACAGATGCCGCCGCCTCCCATCAAGGGGACCTCAGAGGCGACGACCTCGCCCAATCTTTGGCGGTAAAAGTTTTTCCACCTTCTCCACCGGTCCCCATGACGATGGACCAACTCAACCTGCTCCTTCAGTAAGTTAACACATTGACGACTGCTCTTCAAGCAGTCCAAAATACTCTTGCGCCTCCTTCTGCGGTGCCACAGTCGAGTCAGGCTATCCCAGTTCCTACACCACCCTCAACTGTGCAGCCTATTATTCCTCCGATGGTTTCGACTATGCCCCTTATCATGGCACCACCTCAGCTGCCGGTCTCCAACCTGCAACCTCAGGTCGACCCTCTTCGGACACATCCTCAAAGTCCAAGGAGGAAGCAAACCCACTAGCGGTTTATTAACCCGTGATCTGGACACGATTCAACCTCCGATTGTCGTTCTCCTCAGTAGTTAGAGGCATACACGGTTTGGGACCAAATTCTAGAGAAGAGGCTTCAGGAGCTCAATAAGTGAATCAAGGCCATTAATAAAACCTCTACTTCCAGATCTTATGATAGTTTCAGTGGCAAACCTCCCTTCGACAAGAAGATATTGAATGAGCCACTCCCGCCAAACTTTAAGCTACCTCAGTTTGAAACTTACGATGAGACTACTGACCTCGTCGATCATATAGAGATCTTTAAGACAGCACTGCTCTTTCAGGGAGCATCTGATGCCATCCTCTATCGGGCATTTCCTACAATCCTTAAAAGAGCAGTCCGGCAGTGGTATTCGAGTCTGAAGCCGGCCTCCATCCACTCTTTTGAAGAACTGAGCCGATCCCTAGCTATGCATTTTGTCAGTAGCCAAAAGAAACAAAAGCGGTCCGACTATCTCAACACCATCCACCAGAGAGAAGGGGAGTCGATCCGCAGCTATGTCAGCCGCTTCAATGTGGCAACTCTAGAAGTCAGTGATCTTGATCAGTTAGTCGCGATGACCATCCTAATGGACGGATTACAAAAGAATGACTTTAAAAAATCGTTAATAAAGTTCTTCCCCTGGGACTATGAAAAAATGCTGGAAAAGATGGTAAAATATTTCCGCCTCAAAGAATCCTTCGATGATGAAGTCCCAGCCAGTTTGGCCCTAGCAGGACCTAATAAGAAGCGCTTCCCCAAAGTGTAGGAAGCTTATTGCTAACGCTCCTGATCTTTGCCTCAGAAGCAGAGGGTAGGAGGTCCTTCTAGGAGCCACCAATATCCAAGTCCCCAAAGGAGGGACCGACAGTGCTCTCCTTCGAGGCATTATCACAACTACATGCCTCTGAATACCTCTCGAGAAGAGGTATTGATGCAAATCCACTCTGAGCTCTCCCAACCTTCGAAGATGTAGATGAAACCTGAATGCCGTGATCCTATAAGGTACTGCTTCTATCATCGTGACCATGGTCATAATACCGAGAAGTATTGCCTTCTACCAGATGCGATTGAAAGACTTATTCGTGAAGGGAGACTCGATCACTTCATTCGGGCAAGAACTCCCCCACGCTGACCTCCTCCAAAAGCTCAGCAACTGCCTCATCAGCCTCACCGCCCCTTGCCAGCACCAGCTCTAGAGGCAGATGAACCGATGGGGGCAGAAGAGCGACCCCTTAGAGGTGAAATCCACATGATTACTAGGGATTGTCAAAGTCAGCAGCACAGAAGAAATCGAGGCTTGAGGATCGGCTCAGAGATCCAATAACTTTCATAGAGCAAGATGCGGAAGGTATACAACAGCCACATAATAATACAATGGTTGTAACTTTAAACATAGCCAATTATAATGTACACCATGTATTCATTGATAATGAAAACTCAGTGGATATTCTATACTTTTCTATCTTCTTCCGAATGGGATTCACTCCTGATCGGTTAAGTAAATTTAATACACCGATCCAAGGATTCTTTGAAAATTCAGTAGTTCTGGAGGAAATAATTAAATTGCCTATCACAGTCGGTACCTCATCACAATGGATGACGTTCCACGTCGATTTTCTCGTAGTAAAGCTTCCATCAGCCTATAATGCAATTCTCAGACAACCCAATCTTTGGACATTGAAAGCCGTGGTCTCTAGCTATCATTTGACAGTCAAATTTTTGACACTTAATGGGGTGGAAAGAATCCAAGCTGACTGGATGGTGGCAATGCTTCACCACCAAACTATAGACAGAAGATCGGCCAAAAAGTTAGCCAGAGCTTTGGAGGACTTGACACTCGAGATGACTTAACCGAGCAGCATGCTCAACCATCCAAGAAACTCATAGAGATCCCTCTGAGGGAGGAAAATCCTCATCAAACTATGAAAATCAGCTCATGCCTTGACCAGGTAACCAAAAGCTAACTAATCAATCTTTTGTAGGCAAATGTAGATCTATTTGCCTGGTCAACCACAGAAATGCCCAGCATCGACTCGGAGGTCATGGCCTATTACCTGAAGGTGGACCTAACCTGCCATCCAATAAAGTAGAAAAAGTGAAGCTTCATCCCAGAGAACCAAAAGGCTATTATCGAAGAGCTTGACAAACTGCTCAAAGTCAGCTTTATTAGAGAGACGATGTACCCCGGCTGGTTAGCAAACATCATGCTAGTAGAAAGGCGAATGGAAAATGGCGCATGTGTATTGAATTCACCGACCTAAATAAAGCCTATCCAAAAGGCAGCTATCTGCTTTTCTGAATCAACCAATTGATCGACGCCACCTCCAGGCATGAGCTCCTCAACTTCATGGATGTCTTTTCCAGCTATAATCAGATTCGGATGGCACTTGAAGATGAGGAGAAGATGGCCTTTATAACTGACTAAGGATTATTTTGTTACAAGATAATGCCCTTTGGTCTAAAAAATGCTGGTGTCACTTACCAAAGGCTGGTCAATAAAATCTTCAATGACTAGATCGACAGAAATATGGAGGCGTACGTGGATGACATGTTGGTCAAAAGCTATAAAACTTCAAACCATATCGCAGACCTCCGAGAGACTTTTAGCACTCTTTATCGATATCAGATGAGATTGAATCCTATGAAGTATGCATTTGGAGTCACAGTCGGCAAGTTTTTTGGCTTTATGGTTTCCCACAGAGGCATCGAGGCTAATCCTAAGAAAATCAAAGCAATCCTGTAAATGGCTCTACCGAAAATGGTCAAAGAGGTACAATGCCTAACTGGTAAATTAGCATCTCTTAACCATTTTGTTTTCAGGTCGGTCGAGAGGTGCCTTCCTTTTTTCCAGATCCTCACTCATGAATGCCAAGAAGCCTTTGAAGAGCTGAAGAAGTACCTCAGTTCTCCACCCCTACTCACTAAGCTACAATCATGAGAAGAGCTCCTCCTGTATTTGGCTGTTTCTCCAGTGGTTATCAATACAGTCCTCATTCGTGAAGAAGGATGGCTATAAAAGCTAATTTATTATACCAGCAAAGTCCACCATGATGCAGAGATCAGGTATACTAGATTGGAGAAGCTAATTTTCGCACTAGTCATCACTACAAGAAAGCTCTAACCTTACTTTCAAGCTCAGAACGTAGTATTGCTCACTGACCAACCAGTCAAAACAATACTTCACCGATCGGACACCTCGGGTCAGATTGCCAAATGGGCTTTGGAGCTCTCAGAAGTAGATATACACTATCGATCGAGGCCCTCCATCAAGGTCCAAATTTTGGTCGATTCCATTCTTAAATGCACTATTTCAGTACAGAAAAATTCAGAAAGAAATATTAGGCAAAGACCGAAGAATCCCTCAAGCTCAGAAGATAATGAAAATTCAGGACTAGATCCAGAAGAATTATGGAGCCTACATGTTAACGGCTCATCTAACTCGTCCGAATCAGGAGCTGGGCTCATCTTATCCAGGCCTGAAAGAGAGGTAGCGGCATATGCTCTATGCTTCGAATTTTTCACTATAAATAACGAGGCTCAATATGAGGTCCTCATCACTAGATTGAAGATCGTCAAGAAAGCTGGAGCCCAACATCTAAGAGTCTTCACCAACTCACAACTGATGGTCGGACAAGTCAAGGAAGAGTACGAAGCTAAAGAGGATAACATGAAAAGATACCTTCTCAAGGTAAAAAGTTTAACCTCTTCCTTCCCATACTTTGATGTACAACAGGTCCCGAGGTCTCAGAATATCAAAGCAGATGCCCTCTCAAAATTAGCATCATCATTACCTGCTGACCTGAGGAAGGAGACCTAGTTCGAAGTGCTAAGGACTTCGAGTCTAGAAGAACCCACTACCATCCAGCAGATCGATGAGGAGCCAAGTTGGATGGACCCTCTCCTAAAATATCTGAGATCGGACGAGCTCCCACCAGATCGAAAAGAGGCTCGGAAGATTAGAAATAAGGATGCAAGATATATACTTCTAGACAACGAATTATACAAGCGGTCCCTCTCTTCCACTTTTAATGTATTTGCGCCCATCAAAAGCTAATTACACCCTATGGAAAGTTCATAAAAGGATATAGAAGCCACTTGGGGGATACATCCTTATCATACAAAATTTTTCATCAAGAATATTATTGATCAATAATGCAATAAGATGCACAGGACTTCGTCAGAAAGTGCGATCGATGCCAATGAAACAACTGGATTCAGCATCAATTGGCATCACTCCTGACCCTAATCGAAGCACCCTGGCTTTTCACCCAATGGAGACTGGACATCTTAGGTCCATTCCCTTGTGCCTCGAGTCAACAAAAATTTTTTCTGATGGTCATTGATTATTTCACAAAATGGGTAGAAGCCAAGCCTTTAGCTCGCATTTTCGAAACAAAGGTCAGAGACTTCATATAGAAGTCAATCATCTATCGATATGGACTTTCAAAAGTGCTGATCTCAGACAATGACAGGCAATTCAACGGTGCAAAACTTTATAAATTTTATGAGGATCATGAAATAGAGCAGCGCTTCACTTTAATGGGTCACCCACAAGTGAATAGAGAGGTTGAGGTCACGAATAGGACCCTCCTACAAGGCCTTAAGGCCCGGCTTGATTGAACTGGAGGGTTATTGGCAGATGAACTTTACCATGTCCTCTGATCCTATCAAACTACTCCAAGGGTTTCCATCGATGAGACGCCCTTCAATCTGGCATTTGGAACCAAGATGGAAATACTAATGGAGTTCGGGCTTCCCTCCCTCAGAGTCGAGGAGTACGATGAAGACACCAATCCCATCTAGATAAGGGCCAATCTTGATCTGATCGAGAAAAGCAAAGAGCGTGCAGCAATAAAAATGATGGCTTATCACCAAAGGGTGGCAAAGTACTCAACATACGCGTCAAGGCCAAGAAATTCCAAGTTGACAATCTTATCCTTCGGCGAACTAAAATTTTGAAGCTTACGGAGCAAGGAAAGCTTACGCCGAATTAGGAAGGCCCTTACTAGGTCGATAAGGTGATCTGCCCAGGAACCTACCATCTAAAATAACTAAATGAGAATCTACTCCCAAGACCTTGGAACTCGGCCAACCTCCGCATGTACCATCAGTAATATAAATGAAATGAATAAACCATCGAGTTCTTTTTCCAAAATTATCAATTGTCAGTTGTATGACAAAATGGGCATGACTTGGAACCTCCTTGAAATAAAGTCTCTTTGTTCTGGACCACATCTCAGCAAACTCCTCGGATCGGAGTCACTTCAAAATAAAGTCTCTTTGTTCGGGACCATGGCTCAATGAACTCCTCAGATTGGAGTCGCTTTGAAATAAAGTCTCTTTATTCGGGACCACAGCTCAGCGAACTCCTCAGATCGGAGTTGTTTTGAAATAAAGTCCCTTTAATCGAGACCTTAGCTCAACGAACTCCTCGAATCAGAGTTGCTTCAAAATAAAATTCTTTTATTTAGGACTATGGCTAAATGGACTTTCCAGATCGAAATCGCACGAAGTCATAAAATCCTTCAAATCGAGGCAACGAAATCCTAAGAGATGGTACATCAGCTCAAAATAATCCATCTAGAGATCTGAGGTTGAGTAGAAGGAGTCCCAGCCTGTCTCCTTCGAATCGATAACCTTCGTAGCTTCTTCGCTCACTCGGAGTCTATTTGGTCTCTAAGATGAGGGAGAAAGAATTTTAAACAAAGAAGATGGTAAATATCACAATCGTCGTCTTTTCGCTCTCTAGATGTGCTTAAGAAGAGAAAGAAGATGAAAGGATGCCCCCCTTTTGAACCATTCCCTTATAAAGATAAATGGTCAGATAGACCTCTCAATCATAATCATCCGTACACCAGGAAATGACATCACTGGCTATAAAAATATCGTCGAAAGTGAAAAGGCACGTTGCTCGACTCAAGGCATCTTGAAGAAGTAATCCTTTTATCTGATTCTCAGACTCAGCACTAAAAAGGTAGTATTATGGTGGTGATGTGAATGCCTCAGATCGAGATGTCCAATGCCTGGATTGCCTCGGATTGGCATCAGGATATCAGTATTCCAAGGTCAAGATACCCCATGCACTCTCTTCCGATCCGCAAAGCGATTTGAAGTACTTTGCCAATCCCAATAATTTCATTTTGAGATAAACGGTGATGCAACTGTAATCCAACCATGATCAAGCTATTTTCCACTAAGCCTGAAATGATGGAGATAAATAGAAAATTTCGATCACGCCAGTGATAGCCTTCCTATCCTGAAAAATGACCACGATCTCAGAATGACATGATTAACGGAATGGCATAACAACTACGAGATCTCTTTCTACAAATATCATAAACCTCCAGAATTCAGGTAAGCAAGAAATCCCTCTCAGAGAACTTGTTATTGCTCGTTTGTTCTCTACTGACTTGAGCACCAAAGGATCCTCGTTGGAGTCAAATCCTTCGGCTCGAACTTTATTTTGCAAATCACTTCAGCACTCCTTCGTAAGACCGATCGCTCCGCTTCAGAAGTTGATTTCCAATTACAGCAGCTTGGCGTTGGAAAGGTACTTCGGCTTTGCAAAGCAACTACCACTCAAGCAACAACAAGTCTCAATCAGCATGTATAAAGGACAGATTTGTAGTTTAAAATTTTCGTAGCACCCACGAGACTCTTGCCTATTGCAAAAGATCAAGAGCAAAGGACTCCTATGCAAATTGGACTTGGAGAAGGCTTTTGATAGGTTTTTTTTTTTTTTGGTAACAAACATCAGGTGATGTATTGTATTATCAAAGTTCAAGGTCTGTTAACATATACATTTGTACACTGCCGAAAGGTAAACAGCATATTACAGGGATTATAACGACCAGCAAATAAGCATAAAAACAAGGACATTTGTTTACAATTCTTCAAAGATTCCTAACAAGCACATGTATATGAACACAAAAGTCCATCTAGTTGTGATAGGGGATGATGATTAGTGTCCAAATGCAGCAGATTAGTAGAGTAGATAATCCTGTAAATATAGTAGAGTAAGGATTTCTGATCTAATCCTTCCGTGTCTCCTTGCTGTAGGGTCATACCATCAAATGAGCAATAATCTATATAATTACTGATGAGAAAAGTAATCTTGTTCATAATTATATTGCAACAATATTCCTTGAAAAGCCTGTCAATTTGATGTGAAGCACAAGTTGAAGAATGGTAGCAACCAGCATCGACACTACTTGTATTAGAAATGTTGAGAATATAAAGCAAACATCCAAACATGGCACAGTGGTAATCAAAATTTAATTTTATCAGTAAGGATGATCCATGAGTTATAATATATTGGTAGCTTGATTCTAAAGCAGCATATTCACATAAGCACCATTAGTACGTATGAAACCAGCAAACCTGCTAAAATGTACACTCCATATGTTTTGATGAAATATAATAGAAGCTGTAAAAGACTTGGAGCGTGCCAAAGGTTTTTAACAGTGACACCTACAGACAAAGGCAAAGAAGGTTAGTGAAAAATATTTCTATTTTCATGATATTTTTTTCTTTTTTTGTTTCCTTGATCATTTTTTCTTCTCTTTTTTTCTCTCTATTTTTTTTCCTCTTTTCCTTTTTCTTTTTTTCTTTTTTCCTCTTTTCTACTTTGATTTTCCTTAATTCTTTTTCATCTTCTTCCTTTTGAAATTGTGTGCTGTATAACGAAAGAAATTGCCTCTTAACCATTTGATGGTTAAGGTCTGTACAAAGCAGATAGCAGTATAAGGTTTGTCGTGAATCAATGTAGGTATGCATGAAGTAACATCAGACTTCTTTTAGTTTAATGCCATGAAGTAATATAGGTATAGCAGAACAGCAGCATTAGTGAATCATGCAAATTAAGATTAACTCGGCTCTGCTAAGATAGTGGGCAAGCAGTGTTATTAACCTTCATATGTAAATGAAATAGTAGAACATTTGCTTTAAATCCAACTTAGGAGTAACCAGAAGATCAACACCTTTCGTAAGATAACGATCCAATATGCAATGAGGTTGTTCAAAGTAGAAATAATGACATCGCTCTAGTATAGCAATAGATGTATATATAACTGTCCCTGTATCCTGCAAGCAAAGCCAAAGATGGTCGGCAATAATAGCTTTTGTTTTTTTGAATATCCTTCCTTTTCCTTTTTCTTTTTCTTTTTTTCCCCCTTTTTCCCTCTTCCTTTTCTTTTTTCCTTTTTTTTTTTCTTTTTTTTTCTTTCTGTATTCTTGCTATGGTTGCAGATGTATTGAACTGGTGAATGAATGATGCAGTGTATATTTCTGCTTTCCAAGTGCTGTAAACAACCATTCACTATCCCTTGGGCTTTGCTGATTTTATCCACAAGAGTATTGATGCCAATTGCTTTATCTTCCCTTGATCTCTACTTTTGTGTTTGTTTTTACTCCTTTTTCCTTCCTTCGTTTTGCTTTTCTTCTATCGATTTTCCATTATTGCCTTATGTTTCAAAGTTCTTCTATCCCTTTTTTTCATTCTTGCTTTTTTCTCTGCTTTCTTTAAACTTTATGTTTACGATCATGGTGTATATATCATCATTGCAGCTTTTTAGAAAGTTAGGCCCGAACTGCAACTTTCTAAATTTGACATCATAGCGTGTAATAGCTTAGGCCGAAGAGTCTGAAATGAGCCGGTTCTGTCCAATGCCTCCGAGTGCAGCATGATCGTTATGAATGACCCTCCTTTGAGAGAAGTTGCAGCCATGGTCATTTGATTTCGAGGCTTTTAAACAGGCCATGTACTCTTATTGTCTAATGAAATGAACTCCATATTTATCAGCTCTGATGAGTGAAGCACACAGAGGGTCTATATAATTAGTCCGGTTCGTCTATGGAAAGTCGCCCCGCAAAGCAATATGTGACATGCAATCAGCTACTCGATTTGCTTCACGCAAAATATGTGATACCTGCGAAAAAGGTGGATGAGCATTTAGATAATTTTGAGGGGAGTTTAACCAAAAAATATGACAATTGTTGAGTCTCCTTCCAGCCACAATTTTTTTGTATGTAAATCATTTATAGCAGCAGCTCTAACTCCTAGCTAGGTTGCAGTTAACTCCGCCATAGGTACCGTAGTGTGATGCAATTGCCTGCCACCAGCCTGGATCATTGCATTGCTCCTCGAGAGTCACGGATGATATATGTAGCAGCAGCTCCGTCCTCTACTACAATTAATCTTTATAACTCCTTCGGAAGGAGGCAACCAAGTCACTTGTTTTGATTGTTTATAACAGCAGTTATGCTATGAAAAGCTACCCCAGTGATTTGACTACCCATTAGAGAAATTAGAGTCCCGGTGTTTTTCGCGTGATGTGAGAAGGGCTAATATTTGTTTCATTAAAGATTCTCTCCTTCCTGGCGTTCCAAAGTAGCCCGGCAATATATGCCAAGATTGATTTCTGTCCATTTGGTACCAAAGCCGAGGTTAAATATCGTACCATCGCTGGCAAAGAATACGGGTAGAAAGTCAATCGGCACATAGATGCTAGTTTCTGCCAACAAACTCGGGCAAATTGACCTTCGATTACAGGATGAGAGCAATCCTCTATTCGATCTTCACACAAATCACAAAAAAATATTTTCTGGAGAAATAATGTGATGATGAGCTAGGCGGGCCTTGGTGGGAAGTCTATCCCACGCTGAGCGCCACCAAAAAGTCTTTACTCTCGGGGGTATTAATTTCCATATCCATAAAAAAAACTATTTGAATTCTAGTTATTTACGATAGGAGAATGTAGTGGTTTAATATCTGCCAGAGAGACACGAATTTGATTTGTCTCATCCCAAACTAGATGATCAGACCGGTTCCCCTGCACCAAAGGAATCAAACAAATATTATCCACGAGATGAGAGGAAAAATAAAAACGTAGCTTTGAATTATCCCAAGTACGCATAGGCGTTATGAACTAGTTAACATTCATGTCTAAAGGTAACCCGTTAATATTAACATAAGTAGGCCAAAATTGCAAAGGAATTAAAGCAATCCAAGGATCTTCATATATTTAAACTTTTCTGCCATTACCTATCATCCATTTAACTTGAAATTGAACTTGAGTGCCCCCCTCACCAATCCTTTTCTATATGGCTGAACGGTTCATAGGTCTCTTATGACCCATCCAATGGTTAGAAAAATAATACTTAGCTCTAACTAGTTGTGCCCATAAAGATTCATTTTTAATAAGTGGTTGAGCAGCATTTTTTCCTAAACTATATAAACGAGCATGCAACAGGAAAGAAAGGCCCAAACCTCCTTCAAATTTAGGACCAAGCTTTTCGAAAGAAAAAAATATTTTTTAAAAAAAAATATTTATTTAAAAAAAATAGGATGCTTGATCAAGTTTATTTTAAAAAATAATCTGCTTTTGAGTGGTAGCAGAAGCAGTTTTTCTGCTATGGAGAGGAAGCAGAAAATTAAAACTTTTTTTTTTAGAAGTAAAAGAAAATTAATTTTTTTAAGATAAAAGTATGCTTATTCAAAATCATTATTTACCATAGCTATCCCTATCTATTTTCACCTAACCCTTCTATTATTTAGTAAATAATATATTTTGATACATGTATATTATCGTATAAAAATTATGTAAAATATTCAATATGTATTATCTTTGGTTCAATTATATTTATATTGATTAAAATTTTAATATATTTTTTATTATTTTATTTTAATTAAATAAAAAAATTAAAATTAAATTTAATCATAATAAATATTTAAAATTATTTATCTATTTAAATAATATTAATTGTAAAATAAATCTATACATATCTTTTTTCGTAATTTGATAGTTAAAAATATTTTTTTTGAAAGTTTTATCAAACACAAACTACTTTTCAAATACTGATAAAAGCGCTTATCAAATGATTTTGCCAAACACAGACTACTTTTCTCTTATAGTATTTTTTCTAAAATTTTGCTTAAAAAAATAATTTAAAAAATAAATTAATTTTCACAGCTTGGCCAAACAGACCCTTAGCAGTGTAGACCTTTTCCCAAGCAATTGAATGAAGGGCATGACGGCCAGCATACCTTGTTAGATAAGTAACAGATGATTTAGTGTATCTCAATAACCATCCCGTAGAAGCAAACACTCTATCAAGCCTCTCCCAAACCTGGGCTAACCCCTAATGATTGTTACACTAACTATAACTAGGGCCATGAAAATCCAGATCCATGAGACCCGAGTTCTGAAGAAAAGATTTAAATTCACGAATATCATCATTTATATTAAATGATTTTCTCCCTTTCTTATCCTGGCTAGTTAATATGGAATTAGAATCCCAAACAAGCAATAAAGGGTAACCCAAACGTAGCACATCTTGAACTTGCGACCATAGATTATGACTTTGAAAGATAGAGGTGCTAGCATAAACAATTTCCGGAATCATGAAGGAACCCTTATGACAAAAATAATCCCAAAAACCACTTGACAATTATTATGCACAAAGTAAACTTGCCCTATGGATTTTCTCCAAACTATAACAATACCCCCTAAAAGACAAAAGAGCAGGAACCACATAAACATCCCATGAGGGCCCAAAAAACTTATGAATATGGTTTAAAGCATTTTCGTCTAATCTAGTTTCCAAAAAACATATTACCTTAGCATTATGTTGACATATTAGTATCTTAGTATAGTTATTGAAAGAGGGCTTTGCCGCCCCTCTATAGTTCCAAACTAATATCTTCATTTTGGAGGCAAAGGTGATGGTGGTTGCACTATCAACATAGCTTTGACAGCTCCTGACTCTCCAATCACCTCACTTTGCATTACCAGAACATTCACTAAAGAAGTTTCAGTATTTTTTGCAACCACCACCTCTTGAACCTTTGTACATATAGCTTCATGGCTCTTGCTAGATTCTTGATTTAGCCCTACTTCTTCTTGCGTTGAAGACTTAGAAGTTTGAGCATTTGTCGCCATAGGTTTCTATACCTTGCTATTAGTATCTGATGTAGTACCTGGTTTGCTTGCTAATTTGCTTGATCAGTAATTGATCTTGCTTTTTGATTTACTGCTGCTCCCTCATTTTTCTTCAATGTTCCTCCCATAGGTAAAGCAGGAACAGCCTCCATTATTTAGGCTTATTATTAAGTCTATTTTTGTTCCCATATAGCATTACTTCTGTTGGGATAATTGAATCTCCTCGTCCCGATTCGAGATCGGCTCCTTGCTATATACCTATATAAGAAGAGCCATCCTAAGGGAGGAAGCTCTAGAAGAGAATTTTTTTTATGATTGATCTCTCATGAGAGACATTCATGGCCAATTGTCATTCATAGCTAACTGTCACTTATGGTCGACTGTTATTTATGACTGACTGACTGTTATTCATGGCCGACTGTCATTCATCGACGTCTGTCATTTATGGTCAACTGTCATTCATGACTGACTGTTATTCATCACCGACTGACTGTCAGTCATGGTCGATTATCATTCATCACCGACTGTCATTTATGGTCGACTATTATTCATGGTCGACTGTCATTCATCATCGATTGACTGTCATTCATGGCTGGTTGTTATTCATGATCGACTGTCATTCATCATCGACTGCCATTCATGGCTAACTACTGTTCATGGTCGATTATCTAATCTATAATCATGAATCCACAATTAATCAATGGTAATGACAACTCTCTACGATCATTAGTAGGCATAATTGCCTACTAACACTATAATGATGACTTGGTAATGGAGATTAACTATCCTTTAGTACCATAAAAAGCAAGACCCATGATGTCTAACCATTATGAATGTTTATTGATAATTTATCTATAAAAGAAACATAAATAAACAATATTGGTAAGAGGCTTCTGGCCTAAACTCTACCAAACTTATTTTTTATTCTCCTATTCAACCAAATTTCTCCTCTCTAACTTAAGTATCGGAGGATCCCCACTAGAAATAACTCCGGTTAGTGAGGATTTTTTTTGCAGATACTTTTTTTCAGTAATAAGTGCAATAAAGATTTGGCCACAATATATTGGCGTGCCAGGAAGGAAAGTAAACAAGCTCTAAAAGAATAATGGCAAGAGAAAAAGCTTAGAATACGTCTGTCAATAATGGCAGACAATCTTTCCATGGAGGAGGCCGTCTAGGTCAGAACATCATGCTCCACTACGAGTGATGGTGGCCAATCAGTAGCATCCTACCTCCCTGATTCAATAGGTGCAGGATTTTATAGCCATAGTATATAGCCTCCGACAATCAGCGACGGTCCAACATTATTCAAAAGCACTCTCAGGCCCCCCATCTATATTTTTCTTGAAAAATAGTGGTCTCAGAACATCTAACCCGGAGTCAAAATCAGACCAAGGCTACACCTTCAAGGCGCAACCATTGTGCTCCACTCCGCATCAATAATGCTCTCGACAATCGTAGTGTGCCGACTCCTAGCGCACCAATATTCATGACATATCATCTCTCGATATATTCGGCATTTGCAATGTATCAACTCTAAAGAACAGCGGGCCCCCTCTCCTCGACAAACATTCGAAAAGGAGAAAATGTCCTCTCTCCAGTTCTTCTAAGGAAGACTCCATACCTGGATATTTTTGAGTCATAACAATGGTTCGATGACCATGATCACAATAAAGTCAAATCTATTAAATATCGTGCTGAAAGAAAAATAATGATGAATCAATAGATAATTTGATGATAAATATGAGCTCCAGCTCAAGATGATCTGATGATAAATACGAGCTTCGGCTCAAGATGATCCAATGATAAATATGAGCTCCAACTTAAGCCCCAAAGGATCAAAGTAGAAAAAATATCAATCTCTAGATCGAGACGAGTCCCAAGAGAACCAACATGCCAACTTAACTATGATCGGTCAGAAGATAGCCGACTCGACTATGGTCGGCTAGAAAATATACCGACTTAACTCCTATCAATCGAAAGATATTCGGCTAATCCCTGTCTATCAAATACTTAAAAAAAATGATGCCTAAAGTTTAGTGGGCCGATAACCGATTAACAAGCAAATTCTATGATCACAACCATCGATTGATAGGCTAAATTGATAATAGTTATCTACAAAAAAAAAGAGCCAAAAAAAAATAACAAAATGGTTGAAGGTTCTGATTTTGAGAAAATCATTAATATTGGCAGCTGAAATGATCACAAAATTAGGGCTCAAAAACATAGCAAAAAATGCATTGACTCCCATCGTCCAACGTGTCAAGCCACCTTGGACTTGGGAGTGGGGGACAATGTTGGGATAATCAGATCTTCTTGCCTCAATTCAAGATCGACTTCTTGCTACACACCTATATAAGAAGAGCCAAGAGATCCTAAGAAGGAAAGATTTAGAAGAGAAAAAAAAAATTTATAATTCAACTCTTATGAGAGATATTTATGACCGACTATCATTCATGGCCGACTGATTGTCATTTATGGCCAACTATCATTCATGGTCGACTATCATTCATCGTCGACTGTCATTCATGGTAAACTGTTATTCATGGCTGACTGTCATTCATCGTCAACTGTCATTCATGGTAGATTGTTATTCATGGCTAGCTGTCATTCATTACCGATTGACTATTATCTATGGTCGATTGTCATTAATCACTGACTGTCATTTATGACCGACTGTCAACTGTCATTCATAGCCGACTGTCATTCATGGCCAACTGTCATTTATTTATGGTCGACTGTCATTCATCATCGACTATCATTTATGGCTAACTGTTATTCATTGTCGATTGTCATTCATTGTCGACTGACTATCATTCATCGTCGACTGTCATTCATCGCCGACTGTCATTCATAGCTAATTACTATTCATAGTCGATATCTAAACTAATATCATGAATCTACAATCAATCAATGGTAATGACAACTCTTCATGATCATTAATAGGCATAATTATCTACTAACTCTATAATGATGGTCTAGTAATGGAGATTAATTATCCTTTAATATCATAAAAAATGGGATCCATGATGTCTAACCATTACGAATGATTACTGACCTATAAAGAAAAAGTAAATGAAAAGTATTGATAAGAGGCTTTTGGGGTAAACTCTACCAAACTTATTTTCTATTTTTCTGTTTGACCAAATTTTTTTACTATAATTTAAGTATGGGAGGATCCTCAACAAGTGCAATAGGGATTTGACCGCAACAACTTTCATACCCTTCTCTCGTTGAGAAGATCCAGCCAAGAAAGCTCCATTACCGCTCGATTCTCCCTCCAAAGAAGGATCAAGTCGCAAGGATTTTTCCGAAGGATTGAGCACCGGTGGATCAAGATCCATCAGGACCGAGACCACTCAAATACACAGCTGAAGCAGGCTCCGACGGCACGAGCATGAATAGAGGAGGAGAAAACAGGGGGTGAAACAGATGAAACCCTAACCCTTGAGGACTCTAGAAGATGCGGGACTTTCTCTCACTATTTTTCTCTCACTATCGGTCGATATGCCAGGAGTCGGCATGATAGGTTTTTGATAGGGTTACGGAGGTTTTCTTCTTGATATGATGAAAGCTAGAGGTTTTCCTTCAAAATTGCTCCCATGGATTTCAAATCTTCTCTCTTCTTCCTTAGTTGCAGTTCTCATTAATAGCTCGCTAGACAATTGGATTAAATATAGAGGAGGACTAAGATAAGGGGACGCTCTTTCACCAGATCTTTTCATTCTTTGTGATAGATATTTTGAGTAGACTTCTTAAGCAAGCTGAAGACATCGAACTCATAGAAGGCATTGGTAGCAATCAAAGCTCCACATGTTTAAGAAGCCTCTGTTTTGCAAATAACACACTTTTATTTCGTGCAAGATAAAGGAATTGTATTTTGGCTATCAAAGTAATTCTCCTGGCTTTTGAAAATGCATCTGGATTAAAGATTAATTTTGGCAAAAGCTCATTTATTTGATCAACATGGAGGAGGAAGCAAATTGCATGGCCACTATGATAAATTGTAAAAGGAACTTGCCTTTCACTTACCCCAGCCTTCGACTCGATGGCAGAAAAATTTCTAGACACCTATGGTTGCCTTTTCTTGAAAACTTTGCCTCAAGCTTAACATCTTGGAAAGGAATCTTCTTGCTATTGGTGGTAGAATCACTTCGATTAATTCGGTTCTAACTAGCCTTCCATTCTATTATATATCTATCTTCAAGCTTCCAGCATGGGTTTGTATTCCTTTAGAAAGAAAGGGAAAGAAACTGTTATTGGCTTTCATTGCCTAATTAACTGAGACACTATTTGTGAGGAGAAAAAGGAAGGTGGATTGGGAATCAAAAGTATTAAAAATTTAAACATGTACTTTCTTGCAAAGTGGGCCTGGAAATTGACTAAAGGTTCTTATGCACCTTAGTGGAAAATAATCAACTGCTCTTATTATGCTAAAAGAAAGCTTGGACTGAGAGTCGAGGGATCTTCTTGCAAGCTCCCACCGATCTGGAGAGATCTCTAAAGAACTAGAGGCATTTTGGAACTATACTTCTTTTGAATTGGGAGATGGAAAAAATACTCAATTTTGGGGGAACTTATAGATTGGACCGGTTTGTTAGCTTCTTTATTTGGAGATCTTTATCAATAAGCAAGAAGGAGAAATATAACAATGGCATCTCAATGGAATTGTCGTCAATGGAAGTGGAATATAAAGGTATGGGGCCCTCTTTATCTTACTAAAACAAGATAACTTGATGCTATAATAAACCTTCTTTCATTAGTTCGACCTTTAGGATTGCAGATATGCCGAGGTGGAAGCTCACTAAAAGTGGAGACTTTACAGTGAAATCCTATTATAAATTCATCAACAAGGGATCGAGGCATCTTATATTTATTTTATAATCCAATCTGGGAAGGTTCGGTACCAGAAAATGTTACAGTTTTCATGTGGCTGACTCTAAAAAATTAATCATGCACAAGAGAAGTATTAGCAAAAAAGGGTTGAGCCGCCCATGTAGGATGTTTTATATATGGAGCTTGAACAGGGACTACAACACATTTATTTCTTAATAGTCTCTTTACAAAAAGTTTATGGCATTCTCTTGAAATTTATTTTAATATCGGAGTTTGGTCATAGCCTTCAATCTCTTTGGACTAATTAGAGAATCAAGAAAATTCAACCCACAATCAAGATAGCTTGGGATCTGTTGATGATTGCACTTTCTTAGTAGATTTGGCATGAAAAAAACTTCCATATCTTCCTTAAAAGAAATTCAACTATTCATAAAAAATATCTATTGCAAGAGAAAGGAATCTTTGGTCCCACTATCACTCTGCCGGCCAAGCTGCTCTAATACCATCCATAGGTGAGACACCTTTTAAAGGATAAAATTGTGAGGCTGAGTGCTCATGGGCCAAGATCCTAAGCATACCAACAGACCAAAATGGGCATTACCTCACGTTTTCAAAATAAGGAATATTTTTTACCACGACAATATTTATCCGATCAAGTTGCTGGATAGCGATAAGGTGCTCTTGCCTATTCTTTAGCCTTTGATATCATCTCCTTGATCATCCTTTTGCATTTTATTTTATCAATTTCTATATCTTTTCTATATTCATATTCCTTTTTTTGATAAATTTATGGGAAGTATTCTCTCTCTTCCTCGATTGAGATAGAGAGATTGGCTCCAGGTCTGGGTCAAGTTGGATTAAATCAAATCTAAACCCTAATATTGTAGATTAGGTTTGGAATGAGCAAATTTTTAGCAGATCTAAATTTGGAGCCACAAACTTTCTTACATGGCTATATTTTTAGACCTATTCCCAATTTATAGGACTATGAGTTTGAATCTAATTTAGACCAGGTATTCTAGATCTCAGTGATGGTACCATGGTGAAACAATTATATTTGCACCACTTTCTACATGATTTTTTTTGCTTTCAACTGAATACGTAAAGGGTCTCATTGCAAGGGATTTCTCAGTTCTGAATGAATCATTTGTTCTATGATTATTATTGTTTGGCTTTTCATCTCAAAGATACAGCTCGCTGAGTTCTTGGGAGTGCAACTCTCAGAAGGGCCCTGGGTCTATTTGGAGACTCCAGTCTCTGGTATCAGATTGAATGGATGGAAGCTTGATCCTTATGTCCTTGACTGGTTGTGTCATGTTGTTAAAGTCGGTGCTATCGGCTTCTATCGATGTTTCTTGTGTCCTCTTGCGAGGTCTAAATGAGTATTGTGGATCAATTGGAGAAAAATTTCAGGTCCTTAGATGTTAAGATAGCAGAGGTATTCATCTGCTTCCATGGGAGGTGGTTATATGCTAGACCGAAGGAGTTGGGTGGCGTTGGAGTTGCAAGACTGCATGTATTGAGGCTTGCTTCAGTGGATAGGCAGGGTGGGGTGGGAAACCTATCTTTGATTCACAGGGACTCTGGTCCAGAATGGTTTATTCAAAGTTTGGATTTAATGGTGCTTGGTTGATGCACCTAGAGGAGACTCTGTTGCTTGGAAGCTCATTGTGAAGAAGGAATTAGTATATGAGAAAGTCTATGTTAGCCAATAGGGATGGCAGAATGATCTCAACAATGGAGTATGCCTAGTTATCAGAAATGCCTATTGACTGAGATTTTTGTGAAGAGTATGTGGAGCAGCTCAGAAGTTATCCAACAGCTAGTGATTTATACTGCTGAAACAGAGTAATGAAGAGATTGAAAGCACGGGATTTTAGATGGATCTGGAAAGTGAGTATGAGCCCAAGCGTTGGACATTTTATGTGGAAAGCTACTTGGGCAAAGTTGCCTTCAGCTTCACTCCTTCGAAGTGGAGGCATAATTGTAGATAGTTTATATGCCAGATGCTCCCATATGGATAAGGATACGACTCTTATCATATGATGATGTTACTGTTAGCCAAGCTTGTTGGGAGTTTTTTTAAAGGGACATAGGGGTTCGGATACTGCAGAGTATAACATTGGTGGATGCTTTCTAAAGAATTTTGAGAGGACCAGGATTCGATGCCTTGTAGCCAATGTAAGGTGCGAAATTTGGTTGGCTAGAAATCAGCAAGTT
This sequence comes from Cocos nucifera, assembly GCA_006176705.1. Lineage (NCBI taxonomy): Eukaryota > Viridiplantae > Streptophyta > Magnoliopsida > Arecales > Arecaceae > Cocos > Cocos nucifera. The sequence goes on from QRFJ01000589.1 coordinate 244,153, forward strand.
TTTATTGGAAGCTTGTGTAACGACTCGAGACCTTATCCAATGTTTTTATGGTGCATATATACGAGGGCCTGAGATCTATCTAGTGCATGGTTAAAAATATATATCTGCATAGATTCTTGTTTAAACACTGACATCCTCACCAGAGTTAAAATCTATTTAAACTCAATACCAAGTACCAGAAATTCAATAACAAAGAATCCAAATAAACACATGCTATAAGATGCTTTAGTTTGTATGATCGGATCTACACTAATATCATTTATAACAATTCAAGATCTCATCCAAAAAGCTACTTAGAAAATATTATTTAAATTTTTTAGATCTATATAAATATAAAAGATTTATCCGGTATATAGTCAATATACATACTTAAATAGCTCCTCACAGCTTGTGTCTTCTTTGCAATATAGATCAACATGTCATCAATTGCATCAACGAACAATTATAATGCTTCAAATTACAAGTTCATAAACTGTCTGATCATTGTCAATAGCCTTGCCATCTCTCTTGTAAGTCGATGACCGTCCCTGGCTGTATTGGCTCAACATTGGCCGTCCCTCTAACATTGTCTTACGACATGGTATATATATCAATATTAAAGAAGTTTATGCCAAAATCTAGACAATCACACCTTTTTTAGCTATATCAGCTATGATACCCTGACGGTCAGAGGCAAGTAACTACTCAAGTCTCAATATCTGACACATATCTTGTCAGATATGTATCAATGATAGAACTATAGAAGATCATAATAAAATCGGTGGCCATCAACTCTCAAAGAAAAAGATAGGACCATAAAAGATGAGATGTCTTGGGTACGGATGGACTAACATACGGACATTTTCATCTAATCTAGGTTGGCATAAATCCCTTAAATTGAATGCCTTAGATTCTAAACAAGACCTCAGCAATATTTGAAAAGAGGGGAAACACCTACCTGTTGACGTTAACGGAATCGTTGGAGTTTAAAATGCATAGAAATCTTTGTACGCCTTCTAAATCAACCATATGACAAGCTTTGAATGATCAGTCTGTATCTAGATGGCAAGCTTTCATTGGCCGAGTTACCTCATCAGCTGCAGGGAAATCTTCGTACGCCTTCTAAATCAACCATAAGACAAACTTTGAATGATCAGTCCGTATCTAGATGGCAAGCTTTCATTGGTCGAGTTACCTCATCAGCGGGAGTAGGTTCCAAAGATATATCACCATCTAATTTGACACTCAAGACATCCAAAAATTTGATACACATGCACGATTCACCCTTGCTAATCACCTAACCCCAAATATTTGGGCAAGCAGACAGGACCTTGCCAAAGTTAAAGCAATCAACGAACCCATAAAAGGATAAGCTTTTCACCAATGGTGGTCCTCCAGGGGACCCACCCAATCCATGTCTATTGCCCCTATCACTCAACCTTCTCTTACACGCAGCAAATCATTCGGTTCTCCAAATTAAATCTCCCTTCATCAGTCTCTCCCCCACCTACAACCAGAAAAAGAAAACTAAATTTTATGCGGCGAAGTCCACCCCACGCCCCCGGGGCATCAAACCGCAACCCAATTATACATCCACTTCACTTATTGAAGGTACATTCAAAAGCAAAGGAAAAGGAAATCCCATCCGTTCTTCCACCATCTTAGTTGAGAAAAAGATAAGCACAAAAAAAAAATAATAATAATAAGGCGAGATGACATGACCTCCACGTGGGGTACTCAGATAATTTATCCGGCATAACCGGTAAGCACCACACCTTATTCTCCACGTGTCATCAGCCAAACAGCCCAGCAATTGATCAACTCAATGGTGGAGTCCGCGGTGGTGGAGGGCCCCAGACGGCACGACCACCGCCCCCGTTCACCGGGAGAGCGAGCGGCGGAGGGCGGTGACGAAGGCGGCGGGGGCGCTGAGGTGGGGGAGGTGGCCCTCCGTGTTGAGGATCTCGACGGTGTTCCGACCGCCGAGGTGGTCCTTGAGGTAGGCGGCGACGGAGAGCGGCACCGACACGTCCTTGGCCGTCTGGACGATGACGCAGGGCACCCGCACGAACCCCAGCACTCCTCGGAGGTCGCTGTGGAACACCGTCCTCGACACGAACAAGGAGATGTCCGGCCGCATGTTGAACAGAGTCCGGCTGAACTCCCTCACCGCCGCCGGCACGTCCGCCCCCACCGCCAGCGGCGCAAAACCCCTCACCCATGCCTCGTAGTTCGACTCCATCGCCTCGAACACCTTCTCTATCTCCCCCTTCTCGAATCCTCCGTGATAGTTTTTATCATTCAAAAACCTTCATCAACAATTGAATCCATGACCATGAGCTTGTTTAATTTCTTTGTTTAGCTATAAAAAAGTGGATTAATTAATTAAACTGTTAGCTTGACTAAGTAGTGGTCAAGATATACTGTATACCTGGGAGAGGCGCCGATGAGGATGAGCTTGAGGAAGGCGTCGGGGTGGCGGATGGCAGCGAGGATGCCGATCATGGCGGAGACGGAATGGCCGACGAAGAAGCAGCGGTCGATTTGGAGGGCGTTGAGGATGGCGAGGAGGTCGTCGACGTAGGCGTCGAGGGTGGTGTAGCGGTGGAAGTTGAAGTGGTCGGGGTTGACGCTGCCGGCGCAGACGAGGTCGTAGAGGACGATGCGGTAGTCGCGCTCGAAGTAGGGGACTACGCGGTTCCACGCCGACTGGTCGGTGCCGAAGCCATGGGACAGCACCAGCGCCGGCCGGTTGGGGTTGCCGACCACCCTCACGTTCAGGATCTCCAGCAGCTTGCTGCCGGTGGGTCCGCCGCCGCTCCAGTTGCTGCTGCCTCCCATCTCCTTCTATATGCCCCCCTTCCTATTGATTGATCTCTGTTTAGTCTCTAATTTTTGGGTCTGGATTGGTTGGTGCTCAGAGGGGCATCAGGAGGGGCAGAGCATATATTTATAATTTATAAATATATATATACTGTGGGGAGGAAGAGGGATTTGGTGGGTGGGGGGGAGGAGGGCTGCCGCTGCTTCTACCCCTTCCTTTTATTCCGGTTCTCCTTGCCTTTTATGGCTAATTATCTAAACCACAGTATCTTTCTTATCTTTGTCCCTTCCTTCCCTTCTGCATCAAAGGATCCACTTTTTCTTTCTTTCCTTTTTTTTTTTTTTCGTTAATTTCCTTTGTGGAGAAGATTTAGTGGATAATTGACTTCTTACATAAAAACATGTTATATATGCTTCAAAATCTTATTCAAGTACGAGAGATATATATAGTTTCAGTATATCATAGTATTGGTGCAGAATTTAATTGACACCGAATCGAGATAGAGTACAAGAGGATGAAATTATCGTCGGTGACCTACAAAATAAAGTCTTATTTGGAGCCGGTGGAGGGTGGCTTCGATAGGACCCTCCGACGGTCAAATTAGCTCTAGCCAACAGATATGAAGTGCCCAGTAGGAAGTTTGATAGAGTTTCAAAGAGGAGAAAAGAGTTTTTTTAAATCTCGCCTGAGCATATCTGGAGGATTCTTTTTATAGACGGAGCTTGTTATAATTGCCTTGATTAATGATTGTCGTAACTATCCTGATCAATGCCGATCGTTATTGTCGTGTAACCGTTTAGTAGTGAAATCATCTGCAGGAATCCATCAACAGTTTGTAAGAAGTTCGGCTTCCGTAGAAGTTCGATCACTGAAAAGTTCGGCCACTGAGAAGTTCGGCCACTGGAGGAGTCTGCAAAAGTTCGGCTTCCATAGAAGCCTGACCGTTGGAGGAGTTCGCAAGGAGTCTGATTTTCGTAAAAGTCCGTCCACTGAAGGAGTTCACAAGGAGTCCGGCTTCCATAGAAGTCCGTCCGCTGAAGGAGCCCACAAGGAGTCCGGCTTCCATAGAAGCCCGGATGCTGAAGGAGTCCGCAAGAAGTCCAGCTTCCATAGAAGTCCGTCCGCTGAAGGTGTCTGACTTTCGTAGAAGCCCGGACACTGAAGGAGTCCGCAAGGAGTCCGACTTCCATAGAAGTTCGGCCACTGAGGAGTTTGGCCGCTGGAGGGACTCGGCTAAAACTGGATCGCTAGGGAGTTCGAAAGGAGCTCGACCGCTGAGAAGTTCGGTCGGCTGAAAAAGTTCGGCTAAGATCCGTCCGTTGAAGCTCTTCCAGGGCTATCGGTTGCATTGTCGGCTAAGCATCCGACTGGACTTCGGTGGGAGCGGGGTTTATCCCCAACAATAGTCCTCCCACTTTCGAGTTTGAAATTCGAAGAGAGTACCAAAACAGACAACTGTCGAAGTTCTTTTCTGGACTTCGCATCCGTTGAAGTCAAAGCTCGGGGGATCATATCTTCTGCCTCAGAGGTTACCTCGGGAGAAATCTCATCTTGCGGTCGAGGTTCATGGAGATCCTATCTCTTATAGACTTCGGAGCTCGGACTTGGACTTTACTTGCGTTAGGACGAGGTTCTCCTCCTATTCCTAATGGGCTGTGGGGGCACATAAGGGCCGTTATCAGGGCCTCTCCCTCCATCTCGTCTATGGTGAACGAGGCCTTCGACTTTGCTCGCATTAGGATGAGGTTCTCCTCCTATTTCTAACGGACTGTGTGGGGTACGTAAGGGCCATCTGTCAGTTTTTTTGGGTTGTTGGACGGGTTCTTCTATGTCTCCTTGGTTTTTGTCAGGGCCTCTCCTCCCATCTCGTCTATGGTGAACGAGGCCTTCGACTTTGCTCGCGTTAGGATAGGTTCTCCTCCTATTTCTAATGGACTATGGGGGCACATAAGGGCCATTGTCAGGACCTCTCCCTCCATCTCGTCTATGGTGAATGAGGCCATCAACTTTGCTCGTGTTAGGACGAGGTTCTCCTCCTATTCCTAATGGGCTATAGACGAGGTTCTTTGAAGCTCAGGAGAGATCTTATCTCCTGCAGTTGAGGTTGAAGGTCTTTGCTTCGTGTTAGGATGAGGTTCTCCTCCTATTCCTAATGGGCTATAGACGAGGTTCTTTGAAGCTCAGGAGAGATCTTATCTCCTGCAGTTGAGGTTGAAGGTCTTTGATCTGCTCGTGTTAGGATGAGGTTCTCCTACTGTTCCTAACACGGCAACTATTGACTGCTTCTTCCCTGTCATCACATGATTTTTAGAAACAATATTATTGAGAGGAAAGAATTTTACCGAGGGAAAGTTACTAGCAGCACATCCCCATTTCAAGGTCGTGGGGACGTTGTCCCTCCGAGTTCTATCAAGCAGTAAGTCCCGAACCGGATGACCTCCTCTATCTCATGCTAGCCTTCTCAATTTGGAGCAAGCTTCTCTTAGCTTTGACGCTGGGAGATGACGAATCACCGAAGTGCCAAGCTCCTCCCAGGGGTAACGTTGACGACGCCGTGAGGCGGCCGACCCTTGTTGTTTCTAGCTACGGTAGTATCCTTGACCGATCTTCTCCTGCTTCAGACTTGCATCAAAGAAATTTATCCAACCGTCCCTTTCTGATGAACTCCTCAATTTTATCTCGGAGCTGAATGCATTCCTCAGTATCGTGGCCGTGGTCGCGATGGTAGAGATAGTACTACTTCGATCGCGCTGGTTTGGGGGAGATCATAGTCCTTCTGATCTTGATAGCTGGTTCTTAACTTTCGTGAGAATTTGAGTTCGAGGAGCGTTGCGGGGGCCATAGTCGCAGAACCTTTCGGGAGGAGGACTTCTTCGCGCCCTTCTATCGGGGCTCCCTTGGTGGCGAGCTCGAAGGGTTCGGGCTTATGAAACCTGCAGGAGAACTTCATGCCCCATTATCGGGGCTTCCTTGATGACGAGCTCGAGGGTGAGTTCAGCGGCCTTGCTTGCGCTAGGGAGGTCGTGAGCGCGGCCGAACTTCATTCCGCCTTCCGTAAAATCTTCTACGAGAGAACTTCCTTGATGATGAGTTCGAGGGGGAGTTCGGCCTCGCTTGCGCTGGGGAGGTCGTGAGCGTGGTCGAACTTCATTCCACCCTCTTGTGAAACCTCCTGGAGGAGAACTTCTTTGATGACGTTCGAGGGGAAGTTCGGCCTCGCTTGCGCTGGAGAGGTTGTGAGCACGGCCGAACTTCATTCCACCCTCTTATGAAACCTCCTGGGGGAGAACTTTTATTCTCTGTTTTATCTTTCTAAGGACGACGGGTATGCTAGCCCGAGTACTCTTTCTTGGCCAATTCTCGACATTCCGATGGTGGATTTTCTGATGGAGTCACCGCTTGGGGCGGCTGCATGACCTGCATCATCTCGACGAGGCCACGAACCTGCTGGACTAGCAGGTTGAACTACTCCGCATCTATGGTGGCTTTAGGTGGAATCTGGGTTGCCGGGGCTGAAACGGAAGCAGATGGACCAGGCGCGGAGACTGCCGATCGTCGAGTCGAAGCTCTCCTGAGAAGCATTTTTTTCTTGGGAAAGAACTCTGGATCGCTGCTGAACACTCCTTTAAGATGAGGAACAGTTAGCCCTTCTTCTAGCGCCAAAATCTGTTGGTGCAGAATTTGGTTAATGCCGGATTGAGCTGGAGTGGAGGAGGATGAGATTACCATCGGTGACCTACAAAATAAAATTTCGTTTGGAGCCGGTGGGGGGTGGCTCCGACAGGATCCTCCGACGGTCAAGTTAGCTCTGGCCAACAGATATAGAGTGCTCAGTAGGGAGTTCGATAGAGTTTCAAGGAGGAGAGAAGAGTTTTTTTAAACCTCGCCTGAGCGTATCTGGAGGATCCTTATTATAGACGAAGCTTGTTGTAACTGCCTTGATTAATGATTGTCGTAACTGTCCTGATCAATGCCGATCGTTATTGACTTGATAAATGCCGATCGTTATTGACTTGATAAATGTTGATCGTTATTGTCGTGTAACCATTTAATAGTGGGATCGCCTGCAGAAATCCATCAACAGTCTGTAAGAAGTTCGGTTTTCGTAGAAGTTTGGCCACTGAGAAGTTCGGCCACTGGAGGAGTCCGCAAAGAATTCGGCTTTCGTAGAAGTCCGACCGCTGGAGGAGTCCTCAAGGAGTCCGGCTTCCGTAGAAGCCCGTCCGTTGAAGGAACCCATAAGGAGTCCGGCTTCCGTAGAAGCTCGGATGCTGAAGGAGTCCGCAAGGAGTTCGGCTTTCGTAAAAGCCTGTCCGCTGAAGGAGTCCATAAGGAGTCCGACTTCTGTAGAAGTTCGGACGCTGAAGGAGTCCGACTTTCGTAGAAGTTCGGCCACTGAGGAGTTCGACCGCTGAAGGGACTCAGCTAAAACTGGGTCGCTAGGGAGTTCGAAAGGAGTTCGACCGCTGAGAAGTTCGGTCGGCTGAAAAAGTTCGGCTAAGACTCGTCCGCTGAAGCTCTTCCATCGCTATCGGTTGCATTATCGGCTAAGCATCCGACTGGACTTCGATAGGAGTGGGGTTTATCCCCAACACATAGTAATAACATGATGATGCTCTCATATACATTCTCATGAGTGATTTTTTTCTTTTTTCCCCCAAGTGACAAGCAATATTTGCTTCCTATTAGTTAAATGATTGACTAGGAGTACCATCAAAAATCCTCATGTATCATATTAATTTCTAATTCATAGATTAGAAACAAGGAATGAGTTACTGCTGATGGTGCATGGAACATTATATTGATTTATTTGTGATACCATTTGTTATAGACTCTTTCTTTTTCAACTCATTGCTATATGCATGAGTCATTAGTTAGAATGTCATTTTGTTTATATTCTAAATTTTATGAGTTAACCCCACCTTAATATATATAAGATATATAAGGAGTTTGAGAAATTCCATGTGGACAGCATATGACTTCCTAATTTTTTTCTCCACCAATGAAGCAGGGTTCCTTCTCTTTTAGAAACGGAAAGAGCAAACCAAAAAAATTGGCCTGGGTTATAACAAATAGCTTCTTATCAAAGTTAAGTTCCGACCTCACCTAACTTGGGGACTAGCTCTTTTATAGGCTCGGGAAGCTATCATTAATATTACTATTTATTAATCTAGTGGTTCAAAAGTGTGCAAATTTGAAAACCTCTAAACTCTGGTGTCCATCTTTTTATTAAAATTTATGTGTGGATCCTCAATTATCGTTAATTGGATTTAGTATGTTGAGGAGTGCCCCTCGGCCCTACCTGCTCCTTCCCACCCACTCAAAGTCCGGTTTTTCCCGTTATTTCGGTATTCTCCGAGAGCATTGCTACCGTCAACTCACTAGAGATCATCCTCATTGCACAGTTCGTCGAGATGGGTCGGCCGGGGATAGGTGCTGAACACGGTGGCATCGGTGGGGCCCTACCAGCTGAAGTTACCGATTTCTATGAGTTCATCGCCTTCTTTTATTAGAAAACAAATGTGCAGAAGAAAGAAATTAAATACGCTCCACTCGATGGCCAGCCACGACAATATGAATTCCGTACAATAGTTCTAATTTATAGGCTGAGAAAACATAATAAGTTTTAGTTCTCTCTCTTAAAAAATAAAAATAATCCTCAAGATTTATTTATTTATTTTTAAATATTTTTATATCTTAAAGTTTGATGATATTACCAATTAAAGCGAAATTTAGTTTGCCACAATTAAAAAATATGAATGAATAATATAAATATACTTAATTTCTATATTTTTATGATGATACAATAGAGTACAATATATAGAAAAAAAATAATAAATCTAGACTAGAATTATAACTATATATAATAAAATATAAAAAAAAATATTAAGAGATATCAAAGATCAGCATAATATCGACATGATCTTCGAAATATAATCAGTATGATTCTTAATATCATATAGAATATCTTAATAGATATCCATAATCTATATAATATAATCTGCATGATTCTTAATATAATAGAATATCTTAATAGATATTCTATCATCCTTTCTCAAATTCAAGATGACAGTGAAGCAGATAACTTGAGTTTGCAAGATGGCATAATCTCCGAAATAGCATGCGACGGCAGAAGATTTTATAGAAGAATTTATAGCAAAATCTTGCCTAAAAGACTTACCCTGGTATTGATAACTTGATCCTGTACTTTGCTTTTGTTGCAATCGGAAGCACTCTATAATGAGATGATCGGGTCTATGGTAATACTTATAGTACTTTTTGGAGGAATTTGATGAAAATGAGTTTGCAATAACCATCACAGATTCTATAGAAACACTAGATGGAGCACGTTGTAATCTCATAATAGCAAGTCAGATTTCCTCTGTGATAAGTTCTGTAACAATTGTCTAAAGCTTAGAAAAGAAATTTTGATAAAGAAGTGAAACAGTGCAAACTCAAAATCATCACGTAATGCCATCAAAAATTGCATTACCCTTAAGCGATAGTTAGCAAATTTGAGTGCATCGGCATCATTCAAAAAGGTAGGTTCACACAAAGCCAACTAATCCTAAATTGCATGCATTTTTTATAAGAAATCATTAATAGATTGACTAACTTGCAAAATATAATCCGCATGATTCTTAATATCATAGAATATCTTAATAGATATTCCATCATCTCTCCTCAAACTCAAGATAATAGTGAAGCGATAATTTGAGTTTGCCACATAGATCTTGAAAATATCTTGGCATATGAGATTTGGTGAAAATATCGGTGATCTAATCAGCGGAAGAGATGGAATTTAAAGAGATAGTACCTTATCAAACATGTTGTCATACAAAGTAAAGAGTGCCAAGCAACTAATACTGGTGAGCAATATCAGAAGTAGAGTAGTGATTGGAAAGTAGATCCCATACTTTCTTAGCCATTTGATATTGGCCAAACTAGAGCTTAATAGTTGGCACTGAGGTATTCCGAAACTAAGTGAAAATTTGATGATTCTTACTCTCCCAAGTTTCTAGACGTTCTTCAAAATCTTCATCTTCCTCACCATTGTTCTTAGTGGGCTTTTTGATAGAACTAGTGATATAGCGTCGGAGTTTGCGCCCATTCAAGAAACTAGACATTTTTTGTGTCCACAAAATATAGTTTGATCCATCCAAAATAGTGATAATAGGCATAGAAACATCTAATTTATCTATTGACTTGATAAATATATCTCAGAAAATGATAGATTGATATAGAACAAATAGAAAACCATAATAAACAGTACCTAACTTGGGGACTTGCTCTTTATAGGCTCGTAAAGCTATCATTAATATTATTATTTATTAATCTAGTGGTTCAAAAGTGTGCAAATTTGAAAACTTCTAATCTCTGGTGTCCATCTTTTTATTAAAATTTATGTGTGGATCCTCAAATATCCTTAATTGGATTTATTTATTTTTTGAGTATCCAGGTGAAGTAAGGTCCTTCCTCTTGAAAATATTTCATTTATTATGCATTAAGAAAGATAGAGAGGTGTAGCTGGCGTTCTTTCCCAGTCTGTTAATATACAGGAGTGCACCTCGGCCCTTAATTGGATTCAGTACCCCTTAATTGGATTCAGTACATACGGGAGTGCACCTCGGCCCTACCCGCCACTTCCCACCCGCTTAAAGTCCGGTTTTTCCCGTTATTTCGCTGTTCTCCAAGAGCATTGCTACCGTCCACTCATTAGAGATCATCCTCATTGCACAGTTCGTCGAGATTGGAAGGTCGGGGATGGGTTTAGAACACAGTGGTATCGGTGGGCGTACCAGCTGAGCCAGTTACCGATTTCCATAAGTTCATCGCCTTCTTTTATTAGAAAAAAAAATATGCAGAAGAAAGAAATTAAACACGCTCCACTCAACGGCCGGCCAGCTATAACAAAATAAATTCCGTACACTAGTTCTCTAATTTACAGGTTGAGAAAACATAACAAAGTTTAGTTCTCCCTCTTAAAAAATAAAAAAAATCCTCAAGGTTTATTTTTTAAAAAATATTTTTATACCTTAAACTTTTGAGATATTAGCAATTAAATCGTTTGCCACAGTTAGAAAATACAAATGAATAATATAAGTTATTTAATTTCTATATTTTTGTGATGATATATTATAGAAAAAGATGAAATTCACAACTATTTTCTATTGATATTTTTTAAAAGCGTCATCAGATTGCGGACATCTACCAACTTTTTAAAAAAGTTTCATGAATTTAATGACACTTAAAAGCATCGTAAAATTCTACGATAGTCAACGTCGATGCTTTTTGGAAAGTATCATTAAATTTTTAAATCTTTGATGCTTTTTAGCATCATTAATTAACGGTGCTAAAAAATATTAGTAGGTTCACTTAATCTCCCATCCACCATCCTTCCATGCCCTAACCTATCCATCGCCGCCTCCTCGCCCTTTCCTCTCGTGCCCTCATGCCCTAATCTCCTTCCCACCTCTAGCCCCCATCTTCGTCCATTCTCCACCGTTGGCGCCGCACCTACCCTCCTCCAACGTACCAACCATCCACACCGCACCACCGTTCACCCCTCCCCTTTGCTGCCACGTCCGTCCATGCCGCATCGCACCATTTATGCCGGACGTCGTCCGCCCTCCTCGAGAACACCCCACAGGCCCTCCTCCCCTTCCACCTCCCGACGATCGTCTGTGCAAGCCCAAAAGACCCCCCGATCCCCCTCCCCAATGCCACAGCCCCACCGTCCCCCTCCCCAATGCCGCACCCCACCCGCCCCCCCCTCCTCGATGCTGCACCCCGCTGGCCCAACCACCGACCCAACTGACAAGTAGCCCCCCTGTCCTCCCTCCTCGACCTCTAGCACCCATCCCCAGCCCTCCCAGCAGGCCGTGCTCCTTGGCCTCCTTGCTCCTCAACCGCACCAACTCCCTTCTAGCCACCGGTGCTCCTCCACGCCCCTCACTCTCGGACCATTAGTATATTATTTAAAAATTATTTTTAAAATATATTTTAAATAATTTACAATAGATAAATTATATATTCATTATTGATTATCATATTTTTTTATTGAATGCAGGTATTTGACGAAAATAATATCTACTAGTCTTTTCTCGTATCATTATCCATTATAAATAATTTATTTCTCTAATAATATTTTATTTTATAGATTGGAAGATTATTCTCAATTTTAGCCCTACGTGCTCAGACCTCTAGCCTTCGCACGCTCTACGTGCTTAGGTCGATGGAAGATGTCGGATAATGTTAATTATGAATTAATTTAATAAAATTTATATTACATGGAATCATAGACTCATCTTTTGATTAATGTACATATTCTATTATATCTGTATATTTATTTATTTTTATATAGGTAAAAGAATTATGTACATTGATCAATTGATTGTTTAGTATGGATAGTTTAGAAAATGCGAGTAATTCTATAAGTCATTATAATAATCAAATGGTATATTAAAAGTTTGAAAAAAAATTTGAACGGTATTTTTCTTTTGTTTTCCATATATGGGAGAACTAAGAGAAAATGCTGCCAAAATTTTTTTCAGCTCTTTTTGCATATCGTTTGATTACTATAATTAACTTATAAAATTAATACATTTTCTGAATGTGATAAAATCTTCTTTATCTATTAGTTGATGGTAGCAAGCATATACTATGTAAACCATATCATATCTAGATGTATTTTTAAGTCTTGAGTTTTTATAATGAACTACAATAGCTGTTATTTTTTGAATTTTATAAAATAATTAATATTTTTTACTCATTGCATTAATATAAATTATATAATTTTTCTTATTTTTAGATAAATTGCAAGTTCGATCATTTTTATCCTATAATGGACAAAAGTTGGATAAATAAACCAAGGAATAGTAAAGAATATTTAGATGGAGTTCATGACTTCATTAAATTTAGTATGGAGAAAAGTAGTTTGAATGAAAAAATTTTATGTCCATGTCGAAAATATGTAAATAGTTCTTCTCTAGATCCATAAATTGTTGAAGAATATTTGGTATGAAATATTTTTTTAAGAGGTTATACCGACTGGATTTTTCATAAAAAATCTATGTTGCCATCATCATATAACCAACCCCTGACTCATTTTAGATCCATTAGCCTGCAAGACAATCCTGTAAGAGATGATGATATAAGGGATTTGATCACAGATGCTTTTGGACTTGGTGTTCAAAATTTAGGAGAATCCTATAGTATACATGAAATAATTGGGATGTTTGATGGATGTACGCATACGAAATGTATGCATGTTGAGGAGCCTATACATACATCTAATGATGAGATAGCTCATTATCATACCTTAATGAAAGATGCAGATGAAGAATTATATTCAGATTGTATGAAATTTTTTAAGATTTTTTTATATATTTATTTTATTTAAAATATTTGAATGGATGGTCTGAAAAGAGTTTTACCATGCTGCTTAAGTTATTAAAGGATGTATTTCCAGAAGGTACTGGTTTACCATCATCATATTATGAAGCCAAGATAGTAGTAAATAAATTGGATCTTGGATATGAAAAGATTCATAGTTATCCAGAAAATTGTATATTATATCGGAATGAAAATACTAATCAAGAGTTATGCAATGTATATGGATCTTCACGATGGGTAACACAAAAAGAAAATCGAGATGATGTACTGAATTAATTGGATGCAACATGGAGTAAAAAGAAATCGACGAAGGTACTGCATTACTTTTCTCTTATACTTAGATTGAAAAGAATTTATGCATCATCAAAATAGCTTCATCAATGAGATGGCATGATGAAGAACGTACAAAGGATGAAATGTTGAGACTTTCAGTAGATAGTCTTTCATGAAAAGTATTTGATGATAGGCATTTTGATTTTGCCTTTGATGTTCACAGTATTAGGTTGGGCTTAGCTTCTAATGACTTCAATCTATTTCGGAACCTGAGTTCTACCTACAACACTTGGCCTATCATTTTGATACCTTACAATTTGGCACTGTGGATGTACATAAAATAATTATCACTTATCTTGTCAATGGTTATTCCAGATGATAAGGATCTAAGTAATGATATTGATATTTTCCTATAGCATTTTATAGAGGAATTGAAACAGCTATGGAAAGGTATTGATGCACTTGATGCTTCCAACGGCCAAACATTTAAACTACGGGTAGCTTTGTGTGCATCTAAAGGATATGCGTCAAATATTTCATAATGTGTGCAGGATCGAAAACTTTCAAATCTTAAAAGTCATGATGGGCATATATTGATGCAAAATATCTTTTCAATAGCTTTAAGATCATCATTATCGAAATAAGTTATTGCAGTTGTACTTCAATTATCGTCATTCTTTAAGACATTATGTTCCAAAGTTATTGATCTTTAGGAACTTGATCAGTTGGAGTTCGATATTACAATTACACTTTCCCAGATGAAAAAGATTTTTTCTACTGGATTTTTCACTATTATGATACATTTGCTCATTCACCTAGCTTCAGAAGTTAAAGTTGGTAGACCGGTACATTATAGATAGATGTATCCTATTGAGAGGTATTATTGCAAACCTTAAATCTTTTAATAATTTTATTAGAAACAACATCATACTCATATTTTAATAAATATTTAATTCTTGAAGGTACCTTATGTATCTTCAAGATTATGTGCGAAATAGAGCCAATCCTGAGGGCTCGATTGCTGAAGAATATATTGCTGATTAGTATTTGACATTTTATTCAAGATATCTTCAAGGTATAGAAACTTTTTTTAGTCAACCTCAGCGGCATAATGACTTTATGGAGAATGCAGAATTGTATAAGTTCTCAACTGTTGAAAAAATCTTAGGAAGAGCTGAAAGTATTGTACTGGATTAAAAATTCTTAGCACAAGCACATCGTTATATATTACTTCATAGTGACATAATATCTGACCATCGTAGGTTAGTATATTTAAGGCATGATATCAAGATTTAGATATTATATTAGATATAATATTCTAAATTATATATTTATATTTTATATAATAATTTTTTAATTTATCAGAGATGAGCCAACCATAATATTCATCATAGTGCAAGAATTGAATAGTGATGGTTGGTCGAGTTATTCTCTATGTGGCTTTTGAATCAGATTTGATTTATATTTAATTAAGGCATACATTAATTTTTGATACATATTTAATATCAGATAACTCAACAACACTTCAAATCATTTTTTTTAGATATCAAAGATGATGGAAAGAAATAATTCAGATGAACTAATAGCTCTTGCTCGAGGACCTAACAAGATTGTGAATAAATATAATGGTTTTATAATTAATGGCTTTAAATTTCATACTAGAGAATGCGAGAAATTTACAAAAATACAGAATAGCAGTGTTACAATGGAAGTGGATGGAAAATCCTATTATGATGTACTTAAGATATCTATGAATTGAATTATTATGAAAAATTTAAAATAGTATTGTTTAGATGTGATTGGATAGGCATAAACTCATCGAGAGGTTGAAACAAGATGTAAATAGATTTACACTTATAAAATTTTCAAGGTTGATACACACTAGTGTGTTATTGAAGGATGATCCATTCATTTTTTTATCTCAAATTCGTCAAGTATTTTATGTATAAAACATAAAAGATGAGGATTGGGTTACTATCATCAAAACAAAACCTAGAAACTTATATGATATTTAAAACCAAGTGGAGGATGATGATAATGACACTTATACACAATGTATGCCCTACAATTTTGTGCCAGTTGATGATTTAAATGCTACGACAATGTTGGTTAGGATAGAATTTGAAGAAAACACTACTGCTTGATTATTATTGGTAATAAATATTTATGATACATATAATTTATATTAATTATTATGTTAAATTACTATATATATTAACTGATTCTATATTTTATTTATATAAATGCTAGGTGACATCATGCACCGTAGGAGATGATATGCTAGTGTGGAGTTCCAATTTTCATAAATAGAAGCTGGTACGTCTTTTTTAGCGCAGCAGTTTGAGACCAGTTTAGCTACATAGTATTTTGAGCCCTATCCTCCATCATCAGCATAGCACAATTCTCTTGTTCATCAACTAGATGATGAGATACACGTTCAGAATATATATTATCTTTTATTTTATTTTATTTTTATTTTATTTTATGTATATTTATGATATCCTTATTTTTATGTACTTTTTGTAGACGAATTCGAAAGAGTACGCTCCAGACATGGATCCATAGTAGTACGAGATGTGTGACTGATGCATGAGGGTGAGAGAATTATTATGGAGTGTAATCAGCTATGTTAGTCAGTTAAGAAAGCTGCCAGCTTATTAACTTCATTTTTGGGGACTGTTGCTTGTAGGCCTCAGCTATATCCGTTGGGCTATGCAAAATGGAATGACATACTTCCAACGTACAAAGTTGAGCTTTTCTAAGTTATAGAGGTAACGAATTAAATTTTATAATGTATATTAATTATTAAATACTTATATAATTTATTTGATTTAACTTTTTTTTGTAGAGCAAGTTTGTTCTCCCTCCATCCACTCATGATTTTGTAATGAAGTCTCTCAACCGTAAATGAAAAGAATATAGAACACAATTGAAGAGGAACTATATGAGATAGGGTATGACAGAGGAGGAGGTTGCTAGAAATTATCCTCCTAATGTACCCCCTCATCGTTGGATGGAGCTGGTTCATTATTGATTTTCCGAGAGGGCATAGGTATATTATTGGTCCATTATCATTTTTTATAAATATTTTATAAAATTATTTATTTATATTATATATTATATATATAACAAGCTATTTACTTTATTTTATAGACTATTCTGCTATTGGTAGAGCTGCACGAGCAGCTCAGTCTGTTCCTCATGCATCGAGATCGAAGAGTTATGTACAACTTCGACAGGAGTTTGTATGTTTCTTAAATTTTTATAATTAATTTATAATTTTTATGTTAAAATATTTATATAACTAACATCATTATGTATCGTGGACCATGCATGTATCATGATACTCATTTTTTTAAATTATTATAACTATTTATTTAAAATTAAAATTATTTATATAGGTGGATGAGCATGGAAGAAAATTCGGTAAAGTAGAGTTTTACCGGATGACTCATACTCATCATGATGGTACTTTTATTCAGGATGAGTCGAGAGATTTTTATGTATGATATTATTTATATTCTATTTTGTGCAATGATTTTAGTTTGATTTTGTTAGCTATTAATGTATAACTCTTGTTTTCAAAATAAATATAGGAGAGGGCTACATTTCTCATTGTGGAGTGTGAGGACTAGTCCATAGCATCTATGCAATAGAGCCATATTGAGGCCGAGGTGTTCACAAAGTTGATGGAATCAGAGCGCTATAACCAAGTGAGAGATTATGGAGTGGGAGTCACCTCCACTCAGTTATCTGAGGAAAGTAGATATATGCAAGATGTTGCAGTAGATGCTCAGGATTCACGCATTCGCAGGCTAAAGATGGAGATATAGGAGATTAGATAGAATCACACCACTGAGATGGAGGAGATGCGATAGAGCCATGCCGAGATGCAGGCCATGAGAGGGTAGATTGATCGACTTATATCTTTGTTAGAGATGTATGGCCCACCTCAAGTAAACACGTATTATTAAATATATATTTTTATATTAATTTAATGATCTATATATTTTTATATATACATTTGTAAATCAAGCTTTTCATATATTTCTTATAAGCTCCTGGCACATCAAGCACCCGTCGAGATGGCGACACATCACGTGGAGACAGCGACCATCCGCCAATAGATTGATATCATTTTATTTTTATTGTAGTCTTATATTTTTTGTATGCTTTTAGTTTATTGAACTCTTGATTATAATAGACCATTAGTACTTTATTTTTATTTATATAAAATAATATCTTTTGGTTAAATTTGATATTGATGTTTGCTTTTAGTGTGAATGGTGATAATTGTATAGGTTTATATTTTAATAATTGATATACTTTTATACAAAAATTTTTGTATTCATATTTTTGTATATTTTTTTATTAAAAAAATTGATGATGCTTATAAGCATCGTTAATAGACTCATTAATGATGCTTATAAGCATCGCTAGTATGTTATTTGGTGATGCTTCTAAAAGTGTTTTGATAGAGGGTAGGAGTCTTTGTCATTAACGATGCTAAAAAGCATCGATAAATTTTAAATTTTCGATGTCATCATAAATTATTGTGATGCTTTTTAAAAGCATCGATACCTTTCATCTCTACTCTTACATATGCAATGCTTTTACGATGCTTTATGAAGCATCGTGATTATTATTACCGATGCTTATTAGCATCATAAAAAACTAATTTTAGCATTGGCTATTATCATTTTCACTGTAGTGATATAGTAGAGTACAATATACAGAGAAAGGATACAATGAATGTGGACTAGAATTATGACCATGTATGTAATAGAATACAAAAGAAAGAAGATATCAAGAGATATCAAAGATCGGCATAATATCATCATGATCTCTAGAATATAATTAGCATGATTCTTGATATCACATAATATCTTAATAGATATCCATAATTTTTAGAATATAATCTGCATAATTCTTAATATCATAGAATATCTCTCATGATTCTTAATATCATAGAATATCTTAATAGATATTCTATCTTCTTCCCTCAAACTCAAGGTGACAGTGAAGCAGATAACTTGAGTTTGCAAGAAGGCATGATCTTCGGAATAGCATGCAACAGCAGAAGATTCTGCAGAAGAATTTACAGCAAAATCTTGTCTAAATGACTTACCCTAGTATTGATTACTTGACCCTGTAGTTTGCTTATGTTGTAATTGGAAGCACTCTATAATAAGATGACCAGGTCTATCGCAATACTTACAGTACCTCTTGGAGGAATCTGATAAAGATGAGTTCGCAATAGCCATCATAGATTCTATAGAAATACTAGATGGAGTATGTTGTGATTGCATAATAGTAAGTCGGGTTTCCTTTGTGATAAGTTTTGACACAACTATCTCAAGCTTAGGAAAGGAATCTCGATGAAGAAGTGAAACACGTACAGACTCAAAGTCATCATGTAATGCCATAAAAAATTACATTATCATTAAACGATCTCGATAGTTAGCAAATTTGAGTGCATCGGCATCATTCAAAAAGGTAGGTTCACACAAGACCAACTAATCCCAGATTGCATGCATTTTTGGTAAGAAATCATTGATGGATTGACTAACCTGCAGAATATAATCTACATGATTCTTAATATCATAAAATATCTCTGTATGATTCTTAATATCATAGAATATCTTAATAGATATTCTATCATCCCCCCTCAAACTCAGGATAGCAGTGAAGAAAATAACTTGAGTTTGCTATATAGATCTTGAAAACATCCTGGTGCATGAGATTTGGTAAAAATATCAGCAATCTAATCAGCAAAAGAGACAAAATTTAAAGAGATAGTATACTATCGAACATGTTGTCGCACAAAGTGAAGAGTGCTAAGCAACTGATAGTGGTGAACGATGTCAGAAGTAAAATAGTGATTGGAAAGTAGATCCTATACTTTCTTAGCCATTTGATATTGGCCGAACTAGAGCTTAATAGTCGGAACTGAGATATTCTGAAACCAAGTAAGAATCTAATGATTCTTACTCTCCCAAGTTTCCAAACGCTCTTCAAAATCTTCATCTTCCTCATCATTGTTCTTAGTGGGCTTTTTAATAAAACTAGTGATATAGCACCAGAGTTTGCACCCTTTCAAGAAACTAGACATTTTCTGTGCCCATAAAATGCAATTTGATCCATCCAAAATAGTGGTAATGGGTATAGAAACATTTGATTTATCCATCGGCTTGATAAATATACCTCAAAAAATAATAGATTGATGTATATCAAATAGAAAATCATAATAAATAGTACCTTTCAAGGTTGAATTAGACCAGACCGATCTCTAAGATTGGATAATACAGGCTGAAAAACTTAGGAAACTAATTTGAGAACTTCAAGAACTGGTCTGCATGTAGGATCAGAGAATGGTGCAATGGCGTCGTCAAAGGTTGAACAAATGTGGCAATCGATAGTGCGTGTGTGAGGATCTGATGACGTTATTGAAACTTTGATACCAAGTTAGAAAATATGAATAAATAATGTTTGTGTATTTGATTTCTAGATTCTCATGATGATATAGTAGAGTACAATCTATAGAGAAAGGATATAATTAATCTAGACTAGAATTATGACTATGTACATAATAGAATACAAAAGAAAGGAGATATCAAAGATCGGCATAATATCGACATAATCTCTAGAATATAAGCATAATGATTCTTGATATCACAAAATATCTTAATAGGTATCTATAATCTCTAGAATATAATTTGCATAATTCTTAATATCATAAAATATCTCTTCATGATTCTTAATATCATAGAATATTTTAATAGATATTCTATTACCATAATTTATTCAATAAAATTGAGAAATTACGTAAAATTAGAAAATCAGATAATAGAGCTCAACGTTGCTTGCCTTTTGGTATCATGTAATCATGCATGATTTTAAATTTATTAACATGGCAAATTAAGAATTAAAATAATATTTTTTATCTAGTAAATCAAATAAAAAAAATTCTAGATTTGGAGAAGGATAAAAAAAGGGGGCAAGTTCTTAAAGGTAGGAGAAGAAGGGAAAGGAATCTTGGAGCTGGGCGAAGGAAGTAGAGGGGTCATGGAGTCAGCAAAGAAAATGGAGGGGATCTCAAAATGAGGGGAGAATATGGAGGGGTCGTGGAGTCAAGCTTACCTCTAATTCTCCCATAACATGCTCTTTGCCACCTTCCCCAATCATCTTTTTGTCGTCTTCATCTGTCGCCAAGCCTCTATCATGGCTCTTATGCCACCCTCTAAAATATCATTGATGCCCTCGAGAAACTCTTCCTTGACACATGTGCCATACCTCCAATATACCTATCGTAATGATGGGCGCCTATTTGTCACGACCCCGAAGCCTCCCATTGGTCATGATGCAAAGGATAGAGGCTCTGCTGACGTGATAGCCAATTGCCGAGTATGGTTAGACCAATACTCATTGAGGTTGGTGATGTACGTGCCCGAATTGTAGAACTAGTTGCTAGTCAGGGAGGTGGTAGAGTTAGCAATGCTGCTAGAAGGGCAAGGACAGCCATTCCTCTTGGTGGCATCTACAATGGACTAGGCATAAGAAGCTAGGGGTCATGAGATAGAGAATTAAACTCGCGATTAGGGGTTGGGTTCCATAAAACAAGACTCTAGGGTATGGGCGAGGGAGGCATTCTTGAGGGACATTGAGGGAGGGGAGGGAGATATAACGAAGAGTGAGGGAGGTGGCAGCGGTAACATAGTTAGGCAGAGTTAAGAGGGTGTTGCTAAGGATGCTGAATGTGTTGAAGATGTTAAGGTGATTGGGGGCATTAGATGGAGCTCTATACCATTGGCCTGATGTATCACTTATTTGGTATACTAGATGTAGGATATAATTAGAGGTTGAAGAAGTGACAGATCTAAATCTAGTATTTTTTAATTTTTTATTTGACTTATTAGATAGAAAATATTATTTTAATATTTAATATGTCATGTTAGCAAATTTAAAAATCAGTGTAGTTACATGGCCCTAGAGGTCAAGTGACATTGAGCTTGATATGTCCCATTTTTCAATTTCATATGATTTCTTAATCTTTTTATTGCCGTAAGCTGGATTTTAGTGGCTTGATTGTTAGCATCCAAAATGTTATGTCATAAAAACATTTTTTCCCCATATCTTTGGAGATGTGGCACATATGAAGGTGTGAATGGGTGGGTTTTTTCTAAAATATTATTGTTTATTATTTATTTCCAAAAATACATTGAATGCTAACTTATTTTCTAATTTACCGTTTGGATTGTGCCACATGTGAAATCATGGGTTCAACCCACAATTTCAATACCCACTCAACTAAAATCATGAGTTGAACCCACGATTTCAATACCAGATAGGCCAAAATCAGGGTTTAACCCATGATTTTGATTGGCTGACATATCAGATGAAATCATGGGTTGAATCTATGATTTCACTTTGAAATCATAGATTCAACCCATGATTTCACTGAAATCGTGGATTGAACCCACGATTTCAATATTTTTAAAACCCAACTGAGCCCATCCTACTCCCCATTGATCTATCCAAGAAATCTCTCCTTTTCTAATCTTTTCCAACCCTAGACCCTCATCCCTGTCCTAAAATCAACCTAATAGCTTCAAGAAAAGATGGAGGTATGTCGAAAAGAAAGTAAACTCGAGTAAAAAAAGAGAAATAACCTTCACATGGGTATGAAAAAGATTTATTTTTGAATAAAGAGTGTAGTGAAAATTTTAGATCTAATTTTTTTTTAATAAAGTTGTAGGAAGAAGAATAGTTGATTAAATCATTTTACTGATTTTTGAATTAGATTTTTATTTGAAAGGCTAGAATAGCTATCTATGATTACACTGAATAAGCTAACCTATCATAGTCTAGTTAAATATTTTTATAGTAATTTTTTTTTATAGTTCAGCTCGTTCTATTTCATTATATGTGAAAAAAATTATCAAGTTTGACTATAGTATTTTTGATCAAATTTTAGATATTTTATCAGATGGGGATAAATATTTTAATAGTACTTATTGGAGTCATCGAGATTTAGATTTTCATACCTACATTACAACTATTTTTGAGGAATGATAGTTTAGGTCGAACCACTAAACCTAATGCATATTTATTATCAGTTAACAAAAGGCTAATTTATCATATTTTTATATTTAATTTTCTATCTAGAGGTTATAGAGATAATGTATCACACCTAGATATTTATCTTGTCAAAATGATTCTTTCAAATGATAGGGTTAATTTGCCATATTTAATGATACATTATATAAATAAATACTTTCAAAGTTTCAAAATCGTTTTGTCCTATGGAGCTGTTATGACTGCTATCTTTGAGATTTTTGACATTCCTATCATTGATGATGAGGAAGTTATTAAGTTCAAATCCACTGACACCTACAATCATGCATCTCTGAGGCATATAGGTATATATTTACTGATGGGGTATGGAGGCATATAACTTAGATACATGAAGAAGAAAGTGATAGTGAAGGAGAAGGTTAGCCTACCGATAGAGAGTAGCCTAGGCATCCTACTCAATTTACACAATTTATATAGTTTGATTGGTAGTTTTTCAATCTCATGCATTGTCTACTCAGATAGATGCACTGGAGATATTATACTCACTGCATGGATCGACACATGGATGACAATATCGAGGCACAACTGGATGAGGAGGTATGACTAGATGAGGGATTTGCACGATTTGATGAATTCATATAGTAGTTTTATCATCAGTTTTCTTTGCCACCATAGGATCTAGCAATGGATGATTAGGCTTTGACTTTTGATAGTAGTATATGAGGCTCCATCCGATGATGCATCATCTTTTTTATTTATTTTTAGAGTAATATAATTTGGTTTATTATAACCATATATTTTTTTTTGGTGTTCAATTAGTTGTCAAGTTAAATCATGTATTTTGACCAGATTTATATTGAACTTGAAATTTTTTATAAACTATTATGCTTCAATTAACACCATTATTCTCATATATTTGTACATTATTTTTATGACACTCCATCTGTATATTATTTTCATGCACTTGTATAGAGATAGCCATATGAGATATGACCATGTCAATTGCAAATGAATTTATATGCGAGCGATTAGCAGATAACTTCTTTATTTTAAGTAACACTATTTCCATATCAAGTGCTAGTTTCTCATTATCATGTGATGTGAACTTATTCTCAACCATCATATCTACAAATGATGAGTCATAGACCTCATATGATGTGAAGATTTTAATAATGCAACTAGTGCTCTTGCAATGCCTATGAGTTGGCATTCAAATGTTCATGACTTCTAGCCTCATCTGCATTAGGGGATAACTCGAGAAACTGTTCTCCTAGCCATACCATACTCAATTGGGAACACTTGAGTTTACCAAAAGGTGGGAACCACCTAAAAAATCTAAGCATACATGTTGCCAATCCTAGAGTGTGCTATCCAAAATTGGAAGACCTGATAAACTCAACTAGATACCGACATCCTCCAATATGATGGTGCACTCTCCATATGGCAAGTGAAATATAAGCCTCTGGATGCCACCGCTCTACGAATGTAGTGATCAAGTACCAATCTAATGATATGAAACTTATGTGGCTTAGGCTATAAAATCCGGCTTGCCGTAGATATGGCACCATGCCTATACCGAGTAGTGTTAATTAGTGCATGGCTAGCTCCCTCTGTCGATACATAAAAATGCTGGACTCCTATTAATATCAAAAAAATGAAATATGAACACATAAATATTAAATCAATACAAATAATTTATTAATATTTTTTAATAATATAAATATATACTTAACCATCCTAGATGGTCGATAATTGATGAATAGCTTGCCCATATAGTATGGAATTATTTACCAAACTTGGCTCCATGTTTACAATATACTGCTAATAAATAAATACGAACTTTCAAAACTTACACAGACTTTAAGGATGTACTATATAGATGGAATATTTGGTAATATACTAGTATTGAAGCAAATAAAACAAATAATATATCATAAACAAAATGAAACAAAGGCTCATTACATTTCAACAAATTATAATATTAAATACAAAGTTTCATACTGTTTCTTGGACATATCCATCTATCATATCCTTCTTGCCACAAATTCGATACCTAGGTCTGTTGCCGAATTCCATCTACTTATTTCATTCCTAGGTGTCGAGGATCATGGTCTTCCCCTCTGTCACAATCATTCTTTTTATGGTACTATCAACATGTCATTTATTGATTGCGACCAATACTTTATTCATAGGACTGGATGAAATTGATGACTGTAACTATGATGCTACTCCTCCAGAGTGTAGCTCCGATCAATATATCATCAAAAATCAATTGACACATGAGCACAAGCAGCCATCACATACAAGCATAGTAAATGATAGCACTATCATTTCTGGTACGTATACATATGCTCCGATAATCATACTATATACACCCATATTATATTATTAAAACTAAATTTATTCATTTATTATAAATAATAACATGGTCATAAAATGAAGGTTTTGCTTTACTATTTATCTGAGTATTATTGCTTTTGTTCGTATAAGGCACACAGAATGCCGTTTATACTTGAAACACCCCATCCGCCCTATCAAATCTTGTAATATTATAGGATGTGGCTTTGGATTGATTAGCGATCACATGAGTTGTAGCAAAAGAGATAAATCTTTCACTCTTATTAAATGTATCCTCGGCCTAGATACGTCAAATATTGAAATATAATACAAATTAGAAGAATATCAGTTGCACCACTAAAGTTATCAATAGGAAGTGAGCATTTTTTAGCACTCCATTGAAACATTCAGAAAAATTAATTATCATCATTTCAAATTTGCAGCCACCATCTTATGTAAAGGCCCATTTGCCTACAAGAATTTCATTCAACCACTGAATAACTTTCAAGTTCACTTTTTCAATCTTCCGCATGTACATGTCAAACTTCCTGACCTATGTTTGCATGTCTGATTCTTTTCACCAAATCTCTCAATTTTGAATCCTAGAACCTTATATTGAAGTTGCTCGCTACATGATGTAGACAATATACATGATATACATTGGGTGGTTGATAGGGACGCGATATTATCGTTAAGACACCGTGTTTATCAGTTTAATCCGACTTCTTAAAATCATTGAAAATGCGTAGATAGTAGTGAGTCGGGTTGAATCCACAGGGAAGGTAGTATTTTTAGATTTGAAATCTTTGATTTTTGAAAAGAAAAGAAAAAAAGGAGTTTTAGGATCAAAAGTGAAGTCGGAAAAGTGAAAATTAAAAAGTGCAGGAATTTAAACTTGGCACTAAGATCTACTAGTTAGATCTTAGCATCTACTTGCAAAGCAATAATTTAAAGTGCAGAAATTAAATTACAATAAAAATAAAAAGTAAGAAATTAAAATGTAAAAATAAAATTTTTATTAACTAAAATTTCAAAATTTAAATATATAAAATTTAAAAAGAAAAGATAATAAAATAAAATAGCCTGATCTCTGATCTTGGATCGGCATTGGCAGAAAGATGGTGTAGAAGCTCGGCTCTTCTTCTCGGCACCCGTTGCTTCGAAGCAGCCTTTAACCCATAGCCTGGCTTCGCCCTGTACCAAAGCTTCACCTTGATCGGAGATATTGATTTTTGGAGGCCTAGGGTCCTTTTTATAGAGCTAGGAGGGCTGGATATTTTTTTCTAAAGGCAATATGGGACTAATAGCCTTTGTAATCATCAAAATATAAAGAAATTTGGATAAAATTTGAATTAAAATAGCTCTTGATATGACTCTGGTAAATCTGATAAAATCCAGCCATTCAATAGGAATCCAACGGTCCAAAAATCATCAAAATCGGATGCAGATCAAGCTCAGATCGGGTCGGATTAAATTCTGGCCGTTGGATCGCGCTTGATCGAGAGGAAATCTGGCCGCAAATCATGCTTCCTGGAGAGTCTTGATCACCGTCGGGAGCATTTCTGGACCGTCGGATCATCGCCTGGATCGAGCGCTGCCATCCGATGGTGATCCGCGTGATGTTTGTAGCTGAATAAAATTCGGAAGCAACCACAGCCGTCCGATCCTGACCGCAAACAACCACATCCGTCCGATCGCGCAATCACTGTTCCCATGGACCGCGTGGACCGGCCGCACCGCACACCGCAACCAATCAGCGCCGCTGTTGTCGAGCGAAAAGACTAAATTACCCTTGTGAGCCACGATAAATTTCTGTAGACCCTTTAGGGGTCTAGGTCCACCACGTGGCAATCTCTGATTCGCCGAATTTTGCTGAGCTGGCGGTCCACGCCTGGATCGTGGACCGGCTGATGGCTTCAACGGCTGAGTCGGCTTTGATGGCTTGGCTTGGCTTGGCTCGGCTTGGTGGCTCGGCTTGCGGAGCCGGCTGAGCCATTTTCTTTTTTTATTTAATTTTTATTTATTTTATATTTTTAAAAATTCATATCTTTTCCATTTTAGCTCCGTTTTACTTGAAATTTATTTCGTTGTGATCAAAAAAATGAGCTCTTTCTATTGATAATAAAATTTTATTTTTTAATTTTTATTATTTTTTATTATTTTTTAATTAATTTTTTAATTAATAAAAATATGAATTTTTTCAAAAATTATATATAAATTGATTATTAATTCTTTAAAAATTAATATAAATTAATTAATAAATTAATACTTTTATTGATGAATTTATGATGCTTATCACACCCCCCAACTTAAGCTTTGCTCGTCCTCGAGTAAAGAAAGAATTTAGTTTTAAATACCTTTTAACTTTAGAGTTTCGAATTTTACCTAAGCAATTTTCAAAATGGCCATTGATATTCAGTAGAGCTTAAATGAGATATATCATTGGGGTATTAATACTTATCAATAGAAAAATTAAGTAAAGAACATTAAATTTTTCAGAACTTTTTCTAAATTATTCCACTTTTATCTCTGATTTGTCTAAACTTTCATATAGGCAGGTGTATTGCTACTTCCATCCTTCATTTATTAATTTTTATTTTCACATTGCCCACTTTTTGATGCGAATATCATTGCTTACTTAGGCAACGGGACCCGGTTACTCGGTGGGAAACCAATGTTTTTTTTTTTTTTTTTTTTTTTTTTTTTTTTTTTTTTTTTTTAACGTTGTACCACTATTGAGTGTCTTAACTCCTTAAGCTTTCTATTTGATCCATGTAGCGAGTCTTGGGCCAATGACTCCCAAACCAGTTGGCTTTAGGGCACTAGGTATAGAATACCCCTCGGGCTTACTAGCTCGAATCAAATAGGCTACGAGTTAAGACTAGCTTTACAACGAGCTTCTTTGCCCTTCCCACCTTTTGACGCGAAACTCAATGCTTGCTTAGGCAAAGAGGCCCGGTTACTCAGTGAGAAGTACTTGAAAACTATTTTATTAAAATAAATTTTTATATGAAGAAACGTATAGTTACCCTACACAAGCCTATAAAAAGTAGACTTTTCTTTGATGCTAGTAGAAATAATTAGAAATGCTCCAAGAAAAAAAAATTTTATGTTCTAGGACTTAACTCTTTATTGAATTTTCTTAATACTTGATTCCTCAATATCTCATAGATTCTCTAATCTGTGCATCAATTTTCTTTTTAAAAATGCTTAGTTTAATTCGATTCTTAAGCATAATCAAGTATCTAAATACTAAATACTAACTTTTTTGAGGACTTAAAATTTTAAAAAAAATTTTATTTTTCTCTCCCCCCAACTTAATCGACATTGTCCTCAATGGAGAAGAAGAAAAAATAAAGGATGTAATAAAAAAATGGAAAGAATACACCTAACTCAGTATATATTTATTTATTTATTTATTTATTTATTTATTTTGGTCCAGCACATGCCTTTGAAAATTTGAGCTCTCCCTCCAACTTATTCAAATTATCCTAAAAAGAGATAAAATAAAAAGATAAATTAGATAAAAACTAAATATTGGGTTGCCTCCCAACAAGCGCTAAGTTTACCGTCTTCAGCCAGACACAATGTAGCTCACTATCCTGTGTCGAATATTGGATTGACAAATTCCAATGGTTTTGGATTGCCAATCTCAGAAAGTTGATTTTTAATCCCATTATTGATATATTCACTGTTAATTTTTGGGATATATTTTATGATTCCATTCTCAGACCCATGTTTATTAAGAATTTCTCCTATTTGTTTTTCTAAAATGCTCATGAATGGAGTTTTAGGAGTTAAGTTTGATTCAATGGGTGCTGGAATGGTGACTAAAGGCGGTTTTAATTCTGGAGGTAAATTAATGTGATCCTGCTTAAACAACTCCATTGACATTTCATTACATGCCTTTTGATTTTTATAAGAAGAACCAGCTTCTAGGGTTGAAGGGAATAGGACATTAGGTTTATAAGTCTCGGGTAAATCATCTATTCTCTTTTCCCTTATTTCTATCTCATTTAAACTGGAACTAGCATCAGTACTAATTCCTGGCTTGGGTTCTTCTATGTGGTTAGTCTCAGTACTAACCAGTTCCTCTAAATTTTTATTTTGGCTAGCATCAGTACTAGCCTCTCTCACCTGGTCTTGGTATGGGTCCATAAGAATCCTATAGCTTTTAAGTTCAGGAATTACTTTGGCATTCTCAAATTGGAGATTCTTAGATGAAACATTAGATTGATAATTTAATCCAGGTGGTTGGTGGTCATTAGGTGGGTTGTTTGAAATTGGTAGGTTCGGTAGTTGATCTAGTTCTCTCCTCATGTTAGACTCAACTAATTGTCCTATTTGAGCTTCTAGTCTGGCGATAGATTGCTGTTGAGTTAGAATTAATTTGTTGAAGTTGGTTAAATCTATCATCATCAGCTAGATTGGTCTGTTGAGGAGGTGGGTATGAAGGCTGATTATAATATGATGGCTGGTTAAACTGACTAGGCTGACCATTATTATAGGCATAATTTTGATAATTTTGCTCAAGTGAAAATTTGGGTCTGAGCCTGAGTCTGTTGGGATGTCCAAGAAAAATTAAAGTTACTCCAATCTGAATTATATGAATTTGAAAATGGGTCATTAATCAATTTGGAGTATCCTTGAGTAGCTTGAACTTGTTCTTGGATAAAATATGGAAAACTGTGCAGTCATAGGATATTCACTTACATGATGGGTTGGACTAGCACAGATTGAATAATCTCCTGATAATTAGAAGATGATGTGAATTGACCTTGACCTAGGGTTAGGAGTTGATCTATTTTCTGAGCAAGAAGGTCAACTTTATCTAATTTTTGGACTATTAGATTCATATTAGCCATTTGATTATTATGTTTAATGTGAATCAACCATTCAATTAAGTTCAACTAAATCAGAAAAAGCGATTTCCTACCATGCATGTATTAGTGTAACCCTAATGTATGGTTTAAAAATTTTTAGAATATTTTTTTATTTATTATTATTATTATTTTATTATATTAAAAATTAATTATTTTTTTTAATTATTTTTATTTGTTAATTTTAATTTAATTTAATTTAATTTAATTATTATTTTTAATATTTTTTAGTTAGTTTAATTTAATTTTTTTATTTTATTTTATTTTTAGAGGAGTAAAGGAAAGAAAGAGTTCTAAAGAAGAGATCCTAAGGAGTCCTAGAACTAAGAAGAAAGAGAAGAATTAGGTTTAATTAGATTTAATGTTGGTTAGCAATCAAGTTGGTCAATCAATCCTGACTAAAGGGTTATCCTAGATCTAGACAGCTCCTAACTGCCAAGGTCACCTTCAAGCCCTCCAAGTGTAGGATTAGCCAATCAACTAGGCCAGGTAAGTGTAAGGTCGGTGGGAGTCCCCCCGTTGCTTGCCTTAGACACCAATTGTGCTTGGCCAGGTAAGCGAACGGAACCAATTAGAAACCACCTTCCTTCGGGCCCAATCGTCCCTGAACCACTTTCCTAGACACCAGTCAAATTGACTTATCCTAACCCGGTTCAACTCTTAGGATTTCCTTGTCCTATTGAGCTCGAGTTCCTAGGGTTGATGTCTAATTGATTTTAAAATTAAAGGCTTAGGTCAATGCAGGATGCTGGTTGGTTGTTTGTGGGCTAAGGAAGGGTGATCAAATCCCCACCTTATCTTGTTTAATTGGGTTGTGCCCTTAATTTGATTTAATATGAATATGCACGAAAAAAAAAATTTTCAATCAAAGGGTTCTTATGCAATTTAAACTAGATGCATGCAACTAAATTCTGAAAGGCTTACCTTGCCTCCAGCAATCACCAAAATAAAAATAAAAATAAAGATAAAAATAAAACTAATATGATGCATGCTCTAAGCAGTTAGGATTTCTAATCTTATCATGAGGCTTTTAATTAGGTTTAAATGAATATTTTTTTAAATTAATTTAAAAAATAAAATAAATAAATAAATAAATAAAAAGAAAAGAGAACTAGGGTTAGGATTGATCTCACCAGGCAAAACTTCAGATTCTTTTTTCTTCTTTTTTTTTTCTATAAAATAATAAAAAAAAAATTAGCAAAAAAATAAAAATTTTATTTATAATTTATTTATAGAAAAAATCAAAGAGATCAAAAATTTAATATCCGTGCCTTCCCCGGCAACGGCGCCAAAAACTTGATAGGAACGATGCGATGTTGTCGTTAAGACACCGTGTTTATCAGTTTAATCCGACTTCTTAAAATCATTGAAAATGCGTAGATAGTAGTGAGTCGGGTCGAATCCACAGGGAAGGTAGTATTTTAGATTTGAAATCTTTGATTTTTTTGAAAAGAAAAAGAAAATGATTTGAGTTTTAAAATCAAAAGTGAAGTCGGAAAATTGAAAATAAAAATTAAAAGGTGCAGAAATTTAAATTTGGTACTAAGATCTACTTAGTTAGATCTTAGCATCTACTTGCAAAGCAATAATTTAAAGTGCAGAAATTAAATTATAATAAAAATAAAAAGTAAGAAATTAAAATATAAAAATAAAATTTTTATTAATTAAAATTTTAGAATTTAAATACATAAAATTTAAAAAGAAAAGATAATAAAATAAAATAGCCTGATCTCTGATCTTGGATCGGCATTGGCAGAAAGATGGTGTAGAAGCTCGGCTCTTCTTCTCGGCACCCATTGCTTCGAAGCAGCCTTTAACCCATAGCCTGGCTTCGCCCTGTACCAAAGCTTCACCTTGATCGGAGATGTTGATTTCTGGATGGCCTGGGGTCCTTTTTATAGAGCTAGGAGGGCTGGATATTTTTTTCTAAAGGCAATATGGGACTAATAGCCTTTGTAATCATCAAAATATAAAGAAATTTGGATAAAATTTGAATCAAAATAGCTCTGATACGACTCTGATAAATCTGATAAAATCCAGCCATTCAATAGGAAATCCAACGGTCCAAAAATCATCAAAATCGGATGCAGATCAAGCTCAGATCGGGTCGGATTAAATTCTGGCCGTTGGATCGCGCTTGATCGAGGAAATCTGGCCGCAAATCATGCGCTTCGAGGAGTCTTGATCACCGTCGGGAGCATTCTGGACCGTCGGATCATCGCCTGGATCGAGCGCTGCCGTCCGATGGTGATCCGCGTGATGTTTGTATCTGAATAAAATTCGGAAGCAACCACAGCCGTCCGATCCTGACCGCAAACAACCACATCCGTCCGATCGCGCAATCACTGTTCCCATGGACCGCGTAGACCGGCCGCACCGCACACCGCAACCAATCAGCGCCGCTGTTGTCGGACAAAAAGACTAAATTACCCTTGTGAGCCGCGATAAATTTCTGTAGACCCTTTAAGGGGTCTAGGTCCACCACGTGGCAATCTCTGATTCGTCGGAATTTTGCTGAGCTGGCGGTCCACGCCTGGATCGTGGACCGGCTGATGGCTTCAATGGCTGAGTCGGCTTTGATGGCTTGGCTTGGTGGCTCGGCTTGCGGAGCCGACTGAGCCATTTTCTTTTTTTTATTTAATTTTTATTTATTTTATATTCTTCAAAATTTATATCTTTTCCATTTTAGCTCCGTTTTACTTGAAATTTATTTTGTTGTGATCAGAAAAATGAGCTCTTTCTATTGATAATAAAATTTTATTTTTTAATTTTTATTATTTTTTATTATTTTTTAATTAATTTTTTAATTAATAAAAATATGAATTTTTCAAAAATTATATATAAATTGATTATTAATTCTTAAAAATTAATATCAATTAATTGATAAATTAATATTTTTATTGATGAATTTATTATACTTATCAGTGGTAGCCAATCAAGATGTTCAGTTTGCACAATGAATAATATCCCTGCATACTAGTCTAAAATCAAATAGATGTTCTAACATGATGTAACAAAACATCTCAGACAAGCTAAGAACTAGCCCCATGTATTAGAAAACTCTTCATCTACTATAACAAATGCAAGTGAAAAAATTTGATTATTTTTATCCACTACAGTTGCAATCATTAACTTCTTCCGATACTTTCCATACAAGAATGTTGAATCAATACTAATTATTAGTCTACAGTGTTTGAAGCCTCCAATCGATGGTATAAAAGCCTAAAAAAATATAATTAAATGTAGTACATACTGTGTGACTAGTAGGAGTACTAATGAACTTCGCCCAAGAGCCAGGGTCAAATTTCTCTATAGCATGCCACCACTTTGGCATCAAGTCATATGACTTATCTCAATCTCCATATATCAAGACCATTACTTTTTGCTTCACCTCTAATAGCTTTCTATAAGCGGGTGTGTGTTGAATCTATTTTTTATAACTGCACCAATGCTAGTGACGAAAATTATGGATACTTTTTTTATAAGATTTCATATTTTATTGGCGATGAAGTTCAAATCAAATTCAAAATGATCTTGAGAAAGCATAGCCGAAATATACATATGCGGACCAATATATCGTGTGATTTTGAAATAATCATACCGCATAATCACTCGAATCATCAAATTTCATCCTGACTTCTTATTTTTATATTTAACCATCCAAAATAATGTCATCTTCCTCTGATCGCGAGACTTTGACCTGCCCTTGGATTTTTCTCTTGTTTTCTCCTTTGATCTTTCCTTTCTTTCATTCACAACCAAGATCTCAGACTTAGGGTCTCCCTTGCAGATCTTCTCCCTTTGCTCATTTGATCTGAGCACACCAACAACCTCTTCAGAGTTTAGGGTCTCATTTTCATAAACTAAAATTGTTATGAGACCATCATACGAACTTGGGAGAGAACATAATAGCAGCAATGCCCAATCCTCCTCGTCGATCTTCACATCCAAACTTATCACCTCAGAATACACCTGATTGAACCTTTGGATATGTACAATAAGATCTCCGCCTTCGGACATCCTCAGACTATATAGCTATTTCTTCAACCACAGCTTGTTCGTCATGTTCTTCCCCATGTATATGTTCTCCAGTCTCTCCCAGAGCCCCTTTGCCGTAGTTTCTATACAAACTTCGGGCAAAATTTGATCGGCCAAGCACATCCAAATTGTGCTAAAAGCAATTTTCTCCAACTCTTTCCAATTCTCAACACTAATTTTTTTCGGCCTTTCTTTTGTCAAGACCTTGTAGATCCTCTGCTGAACCAACAAGTCCTTTACTCTTTGCTACCATAGAGTAAAGTTTCTCTTATCATCGAACTTCTTAAAATCCATCCTAAATCCACTTGATCCCATGACTTCAAACAAGTCAAGAACAAATCCCTAACACCCTTCACGATCTCACACACCAACAAAACTATCCTTTAAAGAAGATCTAACTAGCCCTAGATCCTCTTTCCAAACTTCTGTATCACCGTTCCTCCATGTAAACAATCTTTACCTCAATCTAGAGACAACCACGAAGCAAACTAAAAGTTTTAGGATAAAACTTGATGCAATAGATCTTGGATGTAGTAAATCCTAGTTATCTTCCTTCCTTCCATGCAACACCACTCTGATATCTGGCTCTTTCCATGCACCATCAGGCTCTGAAACTTGGCTCTGATACCATGTTGTGGTCCATAATATTTCAGACATTACCTAGCTCTGATACCAAATATTGAGCCCATACGGATCGACGTGGCCGCTGGTGATTAGCCAAGCAACAAGAAAGTACTTCTCAGAGATTTATGCGGAAGCACGATCAAACAAATCAAGAAATAGAGAAGAAGAGAAGAAGAAATTTTTGGAAGAAAAGAGTTTTTACTCAGTATATTTCAGCTCTATATCAATCTTGACCTATTTTCAGTATATATACTTTACAAAGGGTCAAGTTCAAGCTCATAGAAAAACTCTCCAAACTCAAACAACCCACGTACACAAAATAATAACCCACAAAAACTAAGCCAGCCCAGTTTCAGACTGAGCCGACTAATCCATGATTGGGTCGGCTCAGTCCCAGACTGAGCCAGCCCAGTTGTGTATCGTATCAACAGTCCAAAAATACTGCTTTTTATCTAAATTTTTCTCTGAGACCTAGCCGATCCAGTTCTGGACTAAGTCGATCCAGTTTCCAACTGAGCCGGCTCAGTCTCAGTGTGAGCTAGCCTTGTTTCTGAACTTTGCTATTGAGACTAATTCTTCTTTTGGCTCGCTCCTGTCTTTTCATGACCTATCTTCTCATGTTTTCAAGACTTGAGAGTGCTACTTCTGAGCTCACATCTGACCCCCATGACCATCTATCTCAAGTCTTAGGGTCTGAGCACTCTAGGAGGATCCAATGCAGGTCCGAACATACGCCGATCAGCTATTGGTCAGAGACGAGCGTCTTTTCATAGGCTTTTGGTGTCGTAAGTTGGGAGGAGCTTGAGGCGGCGTTGGCATGGACAGATCATGCTGCGACATGGGCAGATCGGGATGAGGAGCACGCATCTCATCTAGAGGGCATTGTGAGAGACATGATGTCGACACTCAGCACATATTTTGGAGATGCCTTCACAAGCTTTGAGGATATGTTGGCGTGCATTCCAGCTCCAGCTCCTTCGGCTCCGACTCCAGGTCTAGCTCATGCTCAATCTCCCGGAGACGACGATGATGTAGATTTCAAAAATTTTTGATGTATTTTTTTTAAAAAAAATATTATAAAAAATTTTATTCAATAATAAAATTTTAGCATTTTAGAAATATTTTTATGTTTATAATATTTTTTATGTTATATATCTCTGCATTTATCAAGTAAAATATATAAAAAATTAAAAATTTTATATTTTTTAATTATTCAAAAGTTACGATCGTAGATGTTCCAACCGCTACCGTAGGCAATGTATCAATCGTTGTGTTGGCGCAGAATCTGGTTGACATCAGATTGAATTGGAGTTGAGCAAGAAGAGATCGCTGTCGGTGACCTACAAAACAAAGTCCCATCCGAAGTTGGTGGTGGCTCCGGTAGGATCCTCCGACGATCAAGTCATCTCTTCTAGCTAACAGAAATGGAGTGCTCAGAAAAGAATTCAACAGAATTTTGGGAAAAAGAAGAGAGCTTAGAAAAAATATATCTGAAGGATCCCTTTCTATAGACGGAGCCTGTAACCGATTAATAGTGATAGTCGTAACCGTCCGATCGTAGGCCACTCGGAGCCATGTAAAATTTATTACAGAGAGATGTGTCGTCCATAGTAGATTGACAGTCGTAACCGTCCGGTAGTGGGGTCGTCTGTAGCAGACTGATAATGACAGTTGTAACCATCCGATAATGCGCCGCTCGGGGCCATGTGGAGTTTGTTACGGAGAGAGGTGTCCATTATTGTGATGTGCCCATTTATTGAGATTTAATAGTCGAAGTTTGGAGGAAGCAGGCATTGGTTGGTGAAGAACTTTGATATATATCAATTCTAAAGGAGTTCGGACTCCTAAAGAAAATACGGCTAAAGGAGATCATCCAGGAGGAATACTATTTAAAATCTGAAAGTAATCCACTAGAGAATCTAGATGGAGTTTGACTAATGAAGAAGTTCAGAAGGAGTCCGACTGATGGAGAAATCCGACTGAAGAAGAAATCTGAAAGAAGTTCGGCTTCTGGAGGAATCCGACTGAAGGCGAGGTTCGGAAGGAGTTCGGCTCCTGAAGGAGAGGTCCGAAAGGAGTTTGACTATTGGAGAAATTCGACTGTACGGATTCTACTACTGAAGGAGCTCGACCACTGGAGGAATCTGACTGAAGGAGAAGTCCTGAAGGAGTTCGATTGCTGGAGGAATCCGACTGAAGGAGTTCGGCTACTGGAGGAGTTTGGCTACTGGAGAAAGAATTTTCGATCGAAGCTCTTCAATGATTACTAGTTACATTAGGCTAAGCATTAGACTGGACTTCGACGGAAGCGGATTTATCTCCAACACTAATCCCTCCACTCCCGAGTTCAAAATTCGAAGGAAGGGAGTATAAAAAAGATGACTACCGAAGTTCTTTTCTGGGCTTTGCATCCATTGAGGTTGAAGCTCGGGAGAGACCTTATCTTCTGTTGAAGTTGAAGCTCGGAGAAAATCTTATCTTCGATTGAAGTTGAAGCTCAGAAGAGATCTTATCTTCTATAGAGGTTGAGAGAGATCTTATCTTCTTTTGAAGTTGAAACTCGGAGGAGATCTTATCTCCAGCCGAGGTTGAAGTTTGGAGGAGATCTTGTCTCCAATCGAGGTTGAAGAAGATCCTATCTTCTATTGAAGTTGAAGCTCGGAAGAGATCTTATCTTCCATTGAGGTTAAGAGAGATTTTATCTTCTTTTGAAGTTGAAGCTCAAAGGAGATCTTATCTCCAGCCGAGGTTGAAACTCAAAGGAGATCTTATCTTCTGTTGAGGTTGAAGCTCGGGGGAGATCTTATCTCCGATCGAGGTTGAAGGAGATCCTATTTTTTATTGAAGTTGAAACTCGAGAGAGATCTTATCTCCAACCGAGGTTGAAGGAGATCTTATCTTCTATTGAGATTGAAGCTCGGAGGAGATCTTATCTTCAATCGAGATTGAAGGAGATCCTATCTGCTATTGAGGTTGAAGCTCGGAGAAGATCTTATCTCCAGTCGAGGTTGAAGTAGATCCTATCTTCTGTTGAAGTTGAAGCTCGGAAGAGATCTTATCTTTGACCGAGGTTGAAGCCCGGGAGAGATCTTATCTCTAGCCGAGGTTGATGCCCGGAAAAGATCTTATCTCCAACCGAGGTTGACGCTCGGAGGAGATCTTATCTCCGATCGAGGTTTGAAGCCTAGGGGAGATCTTATCTCTAGCTGAGGATAAAACTCGGAGGATCCTATCTCCTATTGAAGTTAAAGCTCTGAGGAGATCTTATCTTCCATTGAAGTTGAAGCTCGGGGGCGATCTTATCTCCAACCGAGGTTGAAACTCGAGAGATCCTATCTCCTATTGAAGTTGAAGCTCGGAAGAGATCTTATCTCCAGCCGAGATTGAAGTCCGGGGGAGATCTTAACTCCAGCCAAGGTTGAAACTCGGAGGAGATCTTATCTCCATCCGAGGTTGAAGGAGATCCTATCTCCTGTTGAAGTTGAAGCTCTGGAAAGATCTTATTTTCCATTGAGGTTGAAGCTCAGGAAAAATCTTATCTCTCATTGAGGTTGAAGCTCGGGGGAGATCTTATCTCCAATCGAGTCGGAGCCTCTCTTCTCACCTCGTCTAAAATGAACGAGGCCTTTGACTTTGTTCACGTTAAGACGAGGTTCTCCTCCTATTCCTATCGGACTATAGGGGCACATAGGGATCATTGTCGGGGCCTCTCTTCTCACCTCATCTAAAATGAACGAGGCATTCGAGTTTGTTCATGTTAGGATGAGGTTCTCCTCCTGTTTCTAACGGACTGTAGGGGCACATAAGGATCGTTATTGGGGCCTTTCTTCTCACCTCATCTAAAATGAATGAGGCCTTCGAGTTTGTTCATGTTAGGATGAGGTTCTCCTCTTGTTCCTAACGGGCTATAAGGGCACATAAGGACCATTGTTGGGGCCTCTCTTCTCATCTCATCTAAAATGAACGAGGCCTTCAACTTTGTTCATATTAGGACGAGATTCTCCTCCTGTTTCTAATGGACTGTAAAGGCACATAAGGGCCGTTGTCGAGGCCTCTCTTCTCACCTCATCTAAAATAAACGAGGCTTTCGACTTGCTCATGTTGGGATGAGGTTCTCCTCCTGTCCCTATCATGGAAATATGGGCATAAATGGGCCGTTGAATGGACCTCTCTCCTCCTCCTATCTTAAATAACTGGAGGTCTTCGACTTGCTCATGTTAGGATGAGGTTCTCCTCCTATTCCTAACATGGCACTAGGGGCACAGATGGATCGTTGAATGGACCTCTTCCTTCCTCCTATCTTAAAAAATCCGAGGTCTTTGACTTGCTCATGTTAAGATGAGGTTCTCCTCCTGTTCCTAATATGGTATTAGGGGCACAAATGGGCCATTGAATGGGCTTCTCTCCTCCTCCTGTCTTAAATAACTGGAGGTCTTCGACTTGTTCATGTTAGGATGAGGTTCTCCTTCTATTTCTAACATGATCACTTTTGATTGCTTCTTTCCTATCGTCACATAATTTTTGCATCAAAAAATAATAAAGTTGAGATGGAGAAGTTTTATTGAAGAAAATTACTGGTAGTACATTCTCAAATTTTCTAAATTTCAAGATCATAGGAGCGTTGTTCCTCCGAGCTCCTTCAAATGATAAGTTTTGGATCGAACAACCTCCTCTATTTCATACGGACCTTTCCAATTTGGGGCAAGCTTCTCCTGGCTTCGAGGTTGAGAGATGAAGGCTCGTCGAAGTACTAAGTCTCCTAGAGATAGTATTGATGATGTCGAGAGACGGTCGATCTTCTTATTATTTCTTCCTCATTGGTGGTTCTAGCTATGGTAGCGCCCTTGACTAATCTTCTCTTGCTTCAGACCGGCATCTAAGGAATCGATCCAGTCGGCCTCTCCTGATGAGCTCCTCGATCTCGTCTTGGAGCTGAATGCATTCTTCAGTATCGTGGCGGTGATCATGATGATACAAACAGTACTTGCTTCGATTGTGCTTGTTTGGGGGAAATCATAATTCTTCTGATCTTGGTAGCTGGTTCTTAATTTTCATCGAAACTTGAGTTTTAGGAGCATTAAGGGGGGATTAACTGTAGAACCTTCTAAGGAGAGAACTTCTTCGCACTCTTCTGTCGGAGCTTCTTTAACGATGAGCTCGAGGAGTTAGGGCTCGCTTGCGCTCAGAGGGAGTCCGTGAGTGCGATCGAACTTCATTTAGCCATCCATCAGCGGCGGATCTTTTAAACTCGTCCATCCGCCACTCTTCTGCGACTTTCTCATCCTTCAACTTGAAGGCTTCTTCTACTCGGACATATCCTTCAGTCCAAGCTAGTAGATCAGTAAAGTTTTTGAGATACTTCTTCTTCAGAAAGAACAATAAATCATTCTTCTGAAGGTCGTCCTTAAGTGCGGCCATTGCAACAGACTGGTCCAGGTTCTGGACCTTCAATGCAGCAGCATTAAATCAGGTGACATAAGTCCGAATAGATTCTTCCTTCTTCTGCTTGATATTCATCAGGGAATCCAAACCTCGGTGCAGACATTGACTGCTGATAAAGTGAGCCACAAACTGATGGCTCATTTGATCGAAGAAAAAGATGGTACCTAGCTTAAGTACTGAGTACCAGTTCCTTGCTACTTCTTTTAAGATAGACGAAAAAGCTCGACATAAGATGGCATCTGGTGCACCATGGAGCAGCATCATAGTTCAGAAGGCCTCCAGATGATCGATCGGATCAGAGGTTCCATCATAGCTTTCAAATTGGGCAAGCTTGAAGTTCGACAGAACGAGCTCTTGTATAATTCGAGGAGAGAGGAGGATCGGTGCAGACGTCGTCATGGTGAGCCAGGATGACGTGATGAAGTTTCTCAATCTGTCGGTCCATCTTCCATAGTTTCTGATCGAGGACATCATCTCGATCGTAGATCTTGGAAGACTTTTGACTGTAGATGGAGAAGATCTCTTTCAAAGAAGAATCATGATCCGAACAAGGATCCTCTGCTCTCTATTTTCTCTTTTCAGGGGCAACGGATATGCTAGCCCAAGTACTCCTCCTTGGGATCGGTTCTTAACATCCCGATGATGGATTTTCTAGCAGAACTACCATCGAAGGTTGCCGCATGGCCTACACCATTTTGGTAAGGTCCTGAACCCGCTGCATCAGCAGGTTAAACTCCTCCGGCTCTACCATGGCCGTTGGTGGAGGAGACTGAAGCACTGGCGATGAAACAGGAACAGATGGATCTAGCTCAGATCTGACGACAAAAGTGGTAGATCTCCGGATAGTTATCTTTTTTGGAGGTATTTCTTGAGATTGAGGAAGAGGATGGAGATGAACCTTGAAGAAGATTCACAGGATCGATTGAGCACTCCTTTAAGAACAAGGGTACCTCAAAAATAGAGCCCTTCCTCTAATGATAATCCTATTGATGCATAATCTGATTGATGTCGGATCGAGCTGGAGTTGAGGAAGAAGAGGTCGCCACCGATGACCTGCGAAATAAAGTTTCATCCGAAGTCGGTGGTGGTGGCTCCGACAAGATCCTTCGACGATCAAGTCAACTCTTTTAGCCAACAGAAATGGAGTGCTTAGAAAAGAATTCAGCAAAGTTCTTAGAAAAAGAAGAGAGCTTAGAGAAAACATATTTGAAGGGTCTCTTTTTATAGATGAAGCCTATAACAGATTGATAGTGACAATCGTAACCATCCGATCGTGGGCTGCTCAGGGCCACATGAAATTTATTATGGAGAGAGATATCACCCATAGCAAACT
Source organism: Cocos nucifera (assembly GCA_006176705.1). Taxonomy (NCBI): domain Eukaryota; kingdom Viridiplantae; phylum Streptophyta; class Magnoliopsida; order Arecales; family Arecaceae; genus Cocos; species Cocos nucifera. The sequence continues at coordinate 285,353 of QRFJ01000589.1, forward strand.
GATAATGATAGTCGTAACCGTTCGGTAGTGGGATCGCTTGTAGCAGACTGATAATGACAGTTGTAACCATCCGATAGTGGGCCGCTTGGGGCCACATGGAGTTTGTTACGAAAAGAGATGTCCGTTGTCGTGATGTGTCCGTTTGTTGAGATTTAATAGTCGAAGTCTAGAGGAAGTAAGCGTTGGTTGGTGAAGAGCTTTGACATATATTAATTTCAGAGGAGTTCGGACTCCTAAAGGGAATATGGCTAGAGGGAATCATCCGAAAGGAATACTACTTGAAATCTAGAAGTAATCCATTGGAGGAATTCGGATGGAGTTTGACTGATGGAGAAGTCCAGAAGGAGTCCAACTGGTGGAGAAATTCGACTGAAGGAGAAGTTCAGAAGAAGTTCGGCTCTTGGAGGAATCCAACTGAAGAAGAGGTCCGGAAGGAGTTTGGCTCCTAGAGGAATCCGACTGAAGGAAAGATCCGCAAGGAGTTCAGCTGCTGGAGGAATCCGACTGAAGGGATTCGGCCACTGAAGGAGTTCAGCCGCTGGAGGAATCCGACTGAAGAAAAAGTTCTGAAGGAGTTCGACTGCCGGAGGAATCTGACTGAAGGGATTCGACCGCTGGAGGAAGAATTTTCGATCGAAGCTCTTCCATGATTACCAGTTATATTAGGCTAAGCATCAGACTGAATTTTAGCGGGAGCGGATTTATTCCCAATACGTTGCATTAGTCCTATGGCAGCGGTTACGTAACCGCTTCCATAAATAAGCCTATGGCAGTGGTTCCATAACCACTGCCATAGGTTGATCTATCACAGCGGTTCTATAACCGCTACCATTGACAAGCCTATAGTAGCGATTTTTATAACCATTGCAACAACCGCTACCATAGACCTACAGCGATGGCTACAGTGGCAGCAGTTAGCTAACCGCTGTCATATCCTATAGCAATAATTTTTTGGGCTACGGCAGTAGTTACAAACCACTATCATAGCCCGATTCTATAGTAGTGGATCGAGAAAGAGGTGTGGAAGCAGCGGCCGCAACGATCAAAGGAGAACACAAAGGAACAGAGGTGGGAGGGGCTTGATTGCTTATCAAAGATCGAGAAAGAAGTGGTTGAGATGGCAGGGGAGGGGCAGGGCTTGATTGGTAGCAATTGAAGCAATGAGGGGAGAGGAGGCCACAGCAGTTGGAGGCATAAGAGAAAAAATCGAGAAGGAAAAGAAAGAAGGAAAGAGAAGCGGCTTCCAAAATAAATAATTTTTAAAAATACTTCTAAACTTTTAATTATTTATAGCATCAAATCAATTTTTTATTTTTAAATTATTTTCATAATTTGAATTATTTATCATTCCAATCATGTACATGGCTAGTTAGAACTAGTTATGGATGGATAAATAAATGCCATCTATCCTAAATCGAATGGTCAGAAAAAGACTAACAATAAAAAAATTTTAAAAAAACTTTGGAGTATGGTAGCAAAATTCTCTAGAAAATTATTCTATCATCTATCATTATAAATAGTGTAGACTTTGAATAATTGTAGTCTTCCCTCAAACTTCTTCACTTTAATTGGTTGAAGAGTCACTAACTTTGACGTCATAGACCTCGGCATTTTGCATTTTCTTATTGATATCATATTAAGAACATATAGAAGCTTCTGATAAACTGGATTTAACAATAGAGAGCTGATGAATCCTATCATCATACATAAAATAATTTTTAATTAAATAACAATGTGGTCACATTATAAGAAAGTCCATGCCTCCACCTGCCTAGCATGGAAATATAATCATCTTTCGCCAACAAGAGCAATGTAGCATGGAGCAGCACCGCAGAGTAGTTGAACTATATCTATTTGGAAATATATCAGAAATCATACTAATTTGAATCCATTTTTTAAAAATCAAAATAGAAACTGAACAAATCATCTACAAAAATTGCTTGAAACCAGTCGGAAAAGTTTGATTTGATTTGATTCAATTTGTGAGATTGATGTTTAATGGATTGGGCTAAATGAAGTGAGCCAAGCCTAAATATAAAATATTTATTTTATATAAGATTGATGTTTAATAGAGTGGACTAAATGGGTTGAACTAAATCTAAATATAAAAATTTTGTTTTATATATAAGATAAAATTAAAAAGAAAATAAAAAATGAAATATAATATATATATATATATAAATAGGTTAGGTTGGGTTGGGTTGAGTTGATTTAAATATATATATATATATATATATATATATATATATATATATATATATATATATATATATATATATATATATATATTGGATTGGATAGAATGGATTTGAATTGATTTTCTAAAATCTCAAATCAGCATCAAGCCTTTTTTTTTTAGTTTCTGATTCATTTTTTTTTCAAATTGATAACAAATTAAATTTAAAAAAAATCGATACAAACTAAAACGAAGTGGTCGATTCAAGTGGACTTCGTGATTGGATTGGTTTTCTATACACCTCTCGCATGGAGGGTTGGGGTGTAGATTTAGTTTGATCCTTATGATAATTAATTCCTAATGACCATTCACATCTCCAACAGAATTGGTACCACATAAAGACATGCATGACCCAAATGATTGTGAGAGGAAAGATGTGGGAGCTAATTAGCGTAGATTTTAATTTTTTAAATTTTCAAAAATCAAATGATTTGTGTTGTACCTGAAACCTACGGAAGAGAGATCTTAAAAATCGAAAAGTTAAAAAACTTGTGGTAAAAGAATTCTAAAAGTATAGCCATATCGGCACTCTCCCACTCGGCAATAGGGTAATTCTTTCTATACTACATAAGGTGTAAAAATTCAGACATAGAGTGCACTGCTTCTTGTGATTGGTCCATTTAGTACTTTCGTGTCATAATGTAACATATATCACTTTTCATCCATCTAGACATTTGAAGGTATAAAAAAAATGAAGTTTGTATGGCATTCCATCACTGAATACATTTTAAGCATGTCATATTCTATTTTTTAATTTTAATATGATGAAAATATTCTTTTCCTCCAAAACGAAGTATTTTTACTATTTAGCCGTCATGTTGAATATTTCAAATGCTACTCTTCTCTCTCTTTTTTCTCATTTTATTAAGCTTCTGCTTAAGCATCTGGGTGTCCAAAATTTAGTCTACAGCAAAAAATATGCATTCAAGCTTGTTGGCTAGCATCCAAATAATATTATCCATCCAAGCAATATATCCCATCAATCAGATAAAATACCATCTATAGATCCATTATGATATTTGTAGATAAAATACCTTCTAAATATATTTTTTAATATTTTAATAGTATTTTTATGTCAAAAATATGGCATTCTATATGTAAAATATCTCTCAAATATATCTTCCAGCATTTTTATGACATCTAATATCAAAATTATGATATTTAAAGTTAAAATTATGATATTTAAAATTAAAATTATGACATCCTATATGTAAAACATCTTTCGAAGATAGTTTTAATAATATTATAATATACTAAATCATAACTATGATATTATATATTAATATTATGATATTTTATAAGTAAAATATTTTTAAAATATATTTTTTAATATTTTTATAGCATTTCTATGGCAAAAATATGACATCCTATAGATAAAATACCTCTCAAATATATCTTTCAATATTTTTATGATATCTAATATCAAAAATATGATATTTAAAATCAAAATTATAACATCCTGCATATAAAACATCTTTTAAAGATAGTTTTAATAATATTATAACATACTAGATCATAACTATAATATTATATATTAATATTATAACATCTTATAGATAAAATACCTCTCAAATATATTTTTTAACATTTTAATAGCATTTTTATGATAAAAATATGGCATCCTGTAGGTAAAATACCTCTCAAATACATCTTTCAGTATTTTTATGATATCTAATATCAAAATTATGATATTTAAAGTTAAAATTATAATATTTAAAGTCAAAATTATGACATCTTATATGTAAAATATCTTTTTAAGATAGTTTTGATAATATTATAACATACTAGATCATAACTATGATATTATATATGAATATTATTACATCTTATAGGTAAAACATCTTTTAAATATAATTTTTGATATTTTTATAATATTTTTATGTCAAAAATATAGCATCCTGTATGTAAAACAAACTACTGAAAAAAGGCTACTTAACAATGGATAAAATCCATTGCTAAACTATTTAGTAATAAATTAGCAATGGATTAGCAATGGATTTGCGTGTGTTGTTAAATTCCTCGTAGCTAATTAGCAATGAAACTCATATCTATTGCTATTTCGTTGCTAAATTTTTTTAGCAATGGAATAGCAATAGAATTATTTCGTTGCTCATTTTTGAATAACGAGTTTGTGAAATAAATAATTTTCATAGCTTTTTTGTTGCAAATCAGTTGTTAATCCATTGTTAAATTTTTAAATTTTTATTACTAGTCCATTATTATTTCATTGTAAAGCCTTTGATATTATTTTAATATTCTGTTGTAAATCCATTTCTATTCAGTTGTTAAAGTAGTATTTTATTGCAACTCTATTTCTATTTCGTTGCTTATTTTTTTGAATTTTATTGCAAATCCATTTCTACTACGTTGCTATAGTTTTAATATTTCATTACAATTTTATTTTTAAGTCATTGCATCTAATTTTAAATATTCATTGCTATTGTATTGTAAATCCGTTGCTAATTCATGCATTTTAAAATTTCTTTCTATTGCTAAAGTGCTATTTTTTGACATCCAACAATAACCATGATCATTTTAAGCCATCCAACAATAATACCAATTATTCATTCAATGACACCAAAAATTTAATAAAGTACCTATATTAAAAAATATGAATAGTATATCAAAGCAAGCATAAAGTATACATGGTATCAAGATAAAATACATATACCTAACAAGATTCTCATACATAAAACAAAAGATAATAAGAAATGAAGCCTATGGAGTTCCTAGGTACATATCACCGCAACTGATGTTTTGTCCATCTCTATTGCCCTCCGATACATGATGCTCCGAAGTAGATGCCTAACATCATACATTAAAAAGTAAAAAAAATGATAAAGAAAAGCATAAGTAAAGAAAAAGTAAAAGCGACATTTTTTTTATCTCTTGTGAAGTTGAAGATGGTGCAATAGGAGTACGCTGTATGTTCATTAGTGGACGTATCCAACCAAAAGGAGCAGTCCATCAAGTACCGACCAATTCCATGGTGCAACCCATAGGAAGATGATGTTATTTTAAACTCCTTTGATTTGGTTCTGGCCATAATAGAAAATATCAGCTAATGTCTTGTAGACAAAAGGAATAAACCAAAATTTGTGCCTTCTTTTTGAAAAAAAAGAAGGAATGGAACCATCATGTAAAGTATTGCTTTGCTATTGTTAACATGCTGAAGAGCCCTGTGCAATTTTAATCTATCGACCATGCTTCTCTTAGAGTAATCTAAAGTTTTTGAGCTATAAAATTTTGACCAAGAAGTATCGACAAGCAATAAATTGGGCTACTAATAAAAATAAAATAGAGAATAAAAATATTTAATTATACTTACCTATACAATTGCTACATGCAAAAGCAAGCCCTGAAGTCCAACAACAAGTGAGAATGCAACCATGATTACAGGGCCTACAATAAATTTGACTATCATGGCAAACATTGCCACCGAATAGCCACATGAAATAAATTTTGACTGCTGAGCTATGAAGATTCCTACATCCAAAAAAGATTAGTTCAAAATTTATAAAGTTTTAACTTCATGAATTTTGACCTAATTCTTTGGTTGAAGATTCAAAATTACTGATCTATGGTGCATGATGATGCCAATTTATAAAGTTTTAACTTAATGAATTAATAATTGCTTTGCTTAACAATACAAAGTAACAACTAAAACTACTACAATATAATATTTATAATAAAAAGCTTGATAAGAGATCCATGCATGGATGATATAACATGCCGAAGCAAAATAACATAGGGACAACAAGGATGAGAAAACTGAACATGCATAAACCATTGATATGGATAAAGAAAAAAAAGGCTAATATTCAACTCAAAAATAATAAGAATTGGTAACTCGAGCAATCCAACACATGGTCCAGGTCCAAAAAAAAAAAGGAATAGGCTTGCTTATTATGAATAATTTAGATAATTTATATTCTAAAAATTGAACTGCATCAACTAGAGACTGTAACAAGCAAAAAAAAATTTGCATCACAAGATAAGCATGTATTGGTAAACCTGGTGAAATAAACAAAGTTAGATTATAGTAAAATTTGATAGGTTTTACCTCTTCATACTTCTCTCTGAATGAAGCATTCTATTTGGTTGCCAACTCGATAATATTATCCAAATTTCTCTACATTACAACCTTCTCCATTTCTAGTGATTTAATCTACATGAAATAAAAAATAATACAATCATAATACAGCTTTAAGATCTTAAATTTGAATAGTGTACTTGACCTATAAAGAATCTGATCCTGGAGTTGTTTGATCACAAAAATTGCTTCTAACTTTCTTGTAATTAGGCTTTTACTTTCACAAGATGCACTCCCACTTATTTGACTCACTAAAGAGATGAAACTTGTCCTTCCAGGAGTACTTTCTGATTCCACAAACTTGCTGGTTGCACTTTCAAATTCACTCTCCTTATTTCTTGTCTGCATGGAAGCAATGTTGTATTTACAAGCAAAGGGAATACAGCATATAAGCAAAGATGGGAAAGAACGAGTGTTGCCCAGCTATGCAACCCAAGGAGGGGGGGGTGTGAATTGAGTTTTTAAGATTTTAAAGCTAATTTAAAGATATCAAGATTGAATGATGATATGCAAGTCGTATGTATAAAATGATTTAGGTTAGATGAAAATATAAAAGATTTGAGAGAAAGAATTTAACAACCTAAAGAAAGAAAGATACCAAGCACACCACAAACAAGCAAGATTTATAATGGTTCGGTGCTTCTCTTGCACCTACATCCACTCTCCAAACTCCTATTTGAAAATTCAAAGCCATTAAACGTATTCAACCAGAATACAATGTCGATACCTCCGATCCTAGCTATCCCAAGCTAGCACACTTATTTCATGGGTACAAGCCAACCCTACACACTCCGATTTAAAGTTTGGATCAATCCTTCCAAGTTTTGGAACCCCCCAAAACTTGAATCAAATCAATAAAGCAGAATATAAGAGTTAATGACAATCAAATACAAATTTAGCTTCTTTAATAAGCAAATAAAATCTTAAGAATACTTTTCACAATAATGGAGGAAGCTTTTCTGATTTTTCTTAAGATTGTTGGAGACTTAAATGAGCTCTTGAGAGGTTGGTGAACTTGAAACAAAAGCTTCTTTGCTTGAAGATGACTTTTGCTTAGGACTGAATTGAATTCATGAAATCTCTTATGTTCTTCCCTTTTTATAGTCTTTTAAATATTCAATGGATGGAGAAGAAAATCCTGGGCAAGATTTATAGCTGTTGGAGACCTTAAAGAAATTATTAAAAGTTGTCAAAATGGGATAAAACTAGTTATTGCAGAAGATTTTCATTATAGAAGTCGACTCATGGATCGACCTTTGGCATAGGAGTCGACCTCTGAGATAGAATCTAGAAAATCAACCGTTCTATATTTTTAGCCTTTGAAACAATAGAGGTCGACCTTGGAGTCGACCCTTGGCACAGAAACAACATGCCAAATAGCCCATTTCAATAGGGATAGACCTAGGGGTCGATCCTTTTGCTTCAAACTTAATTTTCTCCCAAAATATGCATCCAAAAATCATGGGACTATCTCCAAAAGATCAAAAATCTTCTATACTTACTCTTGAGGCTCTCAGATCAAAACTTGATAAAATTATGATTTTGCTCCTGCAATATAAAAAATCTTTTTCTAAGCTAAATTCATTAGTAATCCTCTCAAATCTTTGTAATCATCAAAATTAATTCTTGAAGCAACAATCTCTCCCTTTTTGATGATGATAAAATATTTGAGCATAAGCAAAAATAAAGCATATAAAAGCCTACATCACTTACAAGAATATCATATTTAGTTATTTGATAAATATTATATAAAGAGCAGTTTGAAGATTACTTATGGTTAGACATTCAAATTATTTGCAAAAGAGTTTAACTTACTTATTTCTTTTGTAAATTTTACTTCAATTTTGCTTATAACCCAATTTTATTTACTCTACTTTCTTTTTTTGACATCATCAAGTAAGATCTTAAAAAATTTTAAAATTCAAAAAGAAAAAGCCTTTCCTTAAATTATTCCATATGTTTTCCTATTAGAACAAGAGTTTATAATAAAATTTTTAATTTGCTTATATACAACACAGTATTTCCAGCATATCATAACGAAATTTTAGCTAATTCATAGAGATTATATTTCACATCATTCAAATGATATCATTATATTTATATACATATATTTACATCCAAATGATAACATTCCACACACAATAAATCATAACATCAAGTTATCAAAACATATAAGTGCTAAAAGTATCAAAAGCATTCATAAAAGTTAGGCCATCAAAATATACAAAATTCATGGACACAATTATCTATGACCCAAGCAGCCAATAGTATCGATACCATAAGTTAGATCCAAAAAAAATATAACCAACCATGACTTAATCAACAACTCATAGAAATAACTAAGAGATACTAAATCATAACCTAATACAAAGATAGCTAAACTAGATCTAGTAGAGATCACGGATGAAAACATCTGAATCAGATGAGGAATCAAAGATGTGATGGAGTGTGTCAAATGATAGATGTATCAAATTTAAAAAATTAAATCAAAAATTTAAAAATTTAAATTAAAAATTTAAAAAATTGAATCAAATCAAATGAATCAGCTCCTCTCAAATATCAAAGGCTCTCCTTCTTTTTGAATGAATATGATTCTTTGAACAGATTTTCAAGTATGTACTTTTAAACTTTAAAAGGATTAGAGCTTTTCAAAGATTTGAATAGTAAAATCAAGTATAATATTTAATTCATTATTTATTTTTTTATTTTTTAAATAAATTTTAGTTAATTAAACTCAAAAAAGATATATATCAAAAATGTATCAAGCAAAACAAAGATAATATCAAAGCAAAAATAATTTTACAAAGATTTCTAAAGGCATATTAAAAATTTTATATTATATTTATATTTTTAAATGAGTTTTAAAATTAGAAGTATGTATCAAAATTAATTTATTTGAAGTGAGAATATATTTTAAATTAGTTTTAACTTCGATTAGTTATCAAAAATGATTTAGCAATCAAATCAATTGAATTTAAACTAAATAATCACATGAAGGCTTAAGTTAAAAGGTTCATAAAATAATCAAAATTTATTGTCCTTCACTCAAATTAATGAAAATATTCAGTCAAGGCTAACTAGATAATATTTAACAAACAAACATCTTTTTTCTTATTTTTTAAAAGTAAATACCAAAAAATTCATCACATAATATTTTTTTTTCTTTTTTTCATAATTATTGTTGGATAAATTTATCTTTTAGCTTTTCTTCTCCATTTTGAAAGAATACAATAAATTTAGAATAAATATCTTTTCTTTTTTTTTTAAATTCTATTTATGAACAATATGGATTAAAAACACCTCTTTCCCTTTTTGAATAAAATAAATATAATAAATAAAATTATTTTAAACTTCAAAGATTCAAGAGAGATAAAATATTTTAAAGATTAAAGATTTTAAATAGATCATTCAAAGTAAATTATAAGATATATTCAATTTTTCAGAGATCATCTTTTCTTTTCTTTTATTATTATATATATATTAAGATCAATAAAATATAAAAAAAATATTAAGCTATCTGATATCAAATGATTAAAAATTAAAGTCCTCTTTAAATATTTGATTTTAATAGCTTTTTTAAAATATTTTGCTTGACATCAATATCAAAAGATTTAAAAAGAGTATTTTTCTTAAATTTATTTTTTTTAATTAATCAATCTGAACAAGACATGAATATTCATCAATAATCCTCTTTTAAGATCAAAAATAATTTTTTGATACCAATTAATTTTCAAAAAGAATAAATGATATGATCAAAATGTGTAAAATATAAATAGTTGCTTAAAATAAATCAAATGATCAAAATCATTAGAATACTTAAATAAATTCATGAGATAAATAAAGTATAATTTTTATCCATGATTTTTTTATTAAATTTAAAAATAATTTTTCTTCTTATAGTCAAAAAAAAGATACGACGGATAGATAATTTTTAACTTAAAATAATGAAATTAAGTCTCAAGGATTGATCCAAAAATATTAGTAGAGGATAAGTTGGGATCAAAAAAAAAAAATTTAAGCAAAAGGATCTAGAATTCTTAATTCTCTCTTAATCTCATAGAATTTATCTTCACTTAAGGCCTTAGTAAAAATATCAGCCAATTATTTTTCAGTACAAATATAATCAAGAATTATGTCATTATTTTGAACATGCTCTCTTATGAAATGATGTCTTATTTTAATGTATTTTAATTTAGAGTATTTGATTGAATTCTTAGATAGATTTATGGTACTAATATTGTCACATCTTATGAAAATTTTGTTTAGTTTGATGCCAAAGTCCTCAAGTTGTTGCTTAATCCACAAGATTTATGCACAGTAACTTTCAGCTCCAATGTATTCGATCTCGATCTTAGACAATGCTAATAAATTTTGCTTCTTACTAAATCAAGAGATTAAGTTAACTTTTAAAAATTGGCAAGTTCTACTAGTACTTTTTCTGTCTAATCTACATCTAGCAAAGTCTACATCTAAATATCCAATTAAATCGATTGATAAATTTTTAAAGTACCATAAACCTATGGATTAAATTCTTTTTAAGTATTTAAATATTTTTTTACTATATTTAAATATAATTCTATTGGATTAGATTGAAATCGTGTACATAAACAAATACTAAACATGATATCTGATCTACTAGCAGTTAAATATAATAAAGAACCTATCATGTCTCTATAAACCTTTGTATCAATATTTTTACCTTCTTCATCCTTGTCAAGCTTACATGATGGACTCATGGAGGTACCAATGATTTTGGAGCTCTCCATCCCAAATCTTTTAATTAGCTCTCCTGTGTACTTACTTTGGATGATGGAGATCTCTTCCTTTATTTGTTTAATTTGAAGTCCGAGGAAGAACATTAGTTCACCCATCATGCTCATCTCGAACTCCTCCTGCATGAGCTTAGCAAAATATTGACATAAAGTTTCATTAGTAGACTCAAATATAATGTCATCAACATATATTTGTATTATTAAGATGTCATCATGATCTCTTTTAATGAAAAGGATTGTATCTATATTTTCTCTTGAAAATCTATTATTAAGCAAGAATTTTACTTAATCTTTCATACCAAGCCCTAGGTGCTTATTTTAAACCATATAATGCTTTGTTTAATTTAAAAATATGATTTAGAAAAGCATGATTTTCAAAATCAAAAGATTGTTCTGCATAAACTTCTTCGACAATATATCCATTTAGAAAAAGCACTTTTAACATCCATTTGAAATAACTTGAAATTCATAAAGCACGCATAAGTGAGTAAAAGTCTAATTACTTTTAGTCTAGCAATAGGTACAAAGGTCTCATCAAAATTAATTTTTTCTTCTTGATTATAATTATTTACAACTAATCTTGCTTTATTGCTAATTATATTTTTATTTTTATCTAATTTATTTCTATATACCCATTTTGTGCTAATTATTGGATGATTTTTAGGTCTTGATACTAAGATCCATACATTATTTCTTTCGAATTGATTAAGTTCTTTTGCATTGCATTTATCCAATTATAATCTTTTTCGGCTTCATCTATCATTTTAGATTCAAAATGAGAAACAAAAGCAAAATGATTGTATGCATCTCTAAGTGAAGAGCGAGTTCTTATCCCATGTATAGGATCATCAATAATTAGTTCTTTGGGATGATTGTGAACATACCACCATTCTTTTAGAAGATCATTTGTACCTTAAGACTGTTCTCATTGTCCTTCACTTTCATTTTCTTGCTTATCTTCATGATTCTCTTCATTTTGAATTGTTGAATCCTTTAGGATGATCTTCTTTATCCTTTCTATAAGAAGATCTACATCATCAATACCCTCACTTTTTCTTGATGGAAGATTATTAGTCTCATCAAAGACAATATGTATTGACTCCTCTATGATTAAAGTTCTTTTGTTAAAAACTCTAAAAGCTTTACTAGAGAAGGAATAACCAAGAAAAATAGTTTCATCGAATTTTACATCAAATTTTTCTAGTTTTTTTATCATTGCTCAAAACAAAACATCGACAATCAAAAATATGAAAATATGCAATGTTAGGTTTTCTTCCTTTTCAAAGCTCATAAGATATTTTCTTTAAAATTAGTCTGATTAGGGCATGATTTAAGAGATAATATGTCGTGTTAATTGCTTTTGCCCAAAAGTATCTTGGAAGGTTGCTTTTACATAGCATGGTACGAATCATTTTTTCTAGAATCCTATTTTTTTTCTACCACCCCATTTTGTTGAGATGTCCTAAGTGCTGAAAAATTATGGCTTATTTCTTTTTTATCATAAAATTTTTCAAAATCTTGATTTTCAAATTTGGTTCTATGATCATTTCGAATGCTTTAAATTGAAAATCCTTTTTTTATTTATAACTTTTTGATAAAATTTTGAAAAAATATGAAAAGTTTCATCTTATGTGCCAAAAAAAAATCATGTAAAATGTGAGTAGTCATCGATAATTACAAAATTATAACATTTTTCACCTAAGCTTATTGTTCTTGTAGGACCAAATAAATCCATGTGCAATAGTTCCAATGGTCTAGAAGTTGAAACAATATTCTTAAATTTGAATGAAACTCTAATTTGTTTACCTAGTTGGCATACATCATAAATTTTATCTTTTCAAAGTTCAATTTTGGTAAATCGGTAACTAATTCTTTTTTTATAAGCTTTGAAAGTGAATGCATACTAATGTGTGCAAGCCTACGGAGCCAAAGCCAATTAATCTCATTAATTTTGGCATTCATAGCTACTAGACATTGCATATTTATCATAGAAAGATCATTCAAATCTATCATATAAATATTATCATGTCTATGTCCAACAAACTTAATGCCAACATCATTGGGACTAGTTACAATGTATAATAAAGATTCAAAAATAACTTTGTAACCCTTATCACAAAGTTGATTAATGCTTAAGAGATTGTATTTCAAACCATCTACTAATAAAATATTTTCAATATACTTAGAGGGAGTGATACCAATATTACCTATATCGATAATCTTTTCTTTGTCATTGTCTTCAAAGATGACCATTTTTCCATTTTTAGCATCAAGTGTGATGAATTGAGATCATAATCAATCATGTATCTTGAGCATCCATTATCAAGATACCATTTTTTATTTTCTTCTTTGGATGCAAGACACACCTACATGAAAAATCAAGTCCTTACTCTAGGTATCCAAGTTTTCTTGGGTCCTTTAAGGTTAGTCACAATGGTTCCTTTTGAAACTCATATTTTCTTTATGTTTAAATTATTAGAGAAACATGTATAAGATTTGTGTCCTAGATTACTATATTTAAAGCAAGTAACATTTGAAAATTTGTTGCTTTATGAATCTACAAAATATTTTTTAGAAATTTTTATTTTCTTAGGGGGTTATAGCCTAGACCGGTCTTATCATAAACAGCCTTTTGATTTTCAAGAATCATATGAAGTTTATTTGAACTTAAAGTAAATTTTTTAACTATCGATTTTAGCTTGTCAATTTTATTTTTTAAATTTAGATTCTCTTAAATTAAGACTAGTTTTTCACTTAGGATAATTTCATTTTCTTTTAGCAGGACTTGATTCATAAATTTTAGATCTTTATTTTTAGTTCCTAATTTTTTAAAATCATCTACCAAATCATAGAAGACTTCTTGAAGTTCTTCAAATGTAAATTTATTTGAGATTTCAGTATTTACCTTATTTTCATGTGCCATAAGGCACAGTTTGGCTTGTTCATGAGCTTCTTCCTCTTCGGAACTTGAGTCATCATCGTCACTCCATGTTGCCACCATAGCTTTTTTCTTGTATTTCTTGAAAACTTTTTTAAGTTAAGGACATTAAGACCTAAAGTGTCCCAGCTTCTTACATTCATAACAAATAAAGAACTACTCCCTATCTTTTTTCTTGCTATGCTTTCCTTTGATAGGTGGCCTCTTTCTCATCCCTTATTTTCTCTTCAAAAATCTCTTGAATTTTCTTATGATGAGGGCTATTTCTTCATCTTATTCTTCATCTTCTGTTTCATCAGATTCCTCATCTTATTGAGTAGTAGATTTGAGGGTTATTGTCTTCTTCTTTTTGACATCTTCTTCTTGATGTTGTTTCATGCTTAGCTCGTGCGTTATTAATGATCCTAGAAGCTTCTCCAAGGATAAAATATTCAGATCTTTGGCTTCTTGGATTGCGGTCACTTTGGCCTCCCATGTCCTTGGCAAAGACTTAAGAATCTTCCTCATAAGATCATTATTAGAATAAGACTTGCCAAGACTTTTAAGATCATTTATAATATCCTTAAATCTAGTAAACATTTTAGTTATTGACTCATCATGCTCCATTTTGAAAAGTTCATATTTGTGCACAAGCATGTTAATTTTTGACTCCTTAACTTGATTAGTGCCTTCATGAGTTACTTCTAACATATCCTATATTTTCTTAGCTGACATGCATATTGAAATGCAATTAGATTCATTAGCATCTAAAGCATAATATAAAACATTCATGGCTCTTGCATTGAGTTGAGCCATTTTCTTATCAACCTCATCTTATTTCTTTTTAGGTTTGATTGATTCCACACCATCAATTATCTTAGTGGGTGTGTATGGTCCATTAACTATAATACTCTACATATCATAGTCAAGTGCTTGTATGAATATTCTCATCCAAGCTTTCTAATGGATATAGTTTAATCCATTAAAAAGTGGAGGTCGATTTGTGGACTGTCCCTTGGCTAGAGAAATACTAACTTAGATTACCATAGATCTTTGACTCTTTGATGGTTAAATCAAAGCAGGGCTAGAGCACCGGACTCTAATACCACTTGTTGCCTAGCTATGCAACCCAAAAGAGGGAATGAATTGGGTTTTTAAGATTTTAAAGCTAATTTAAAGATATCAAGATTGAATGATGATATGTAAGTCGTGTGTGTAAAGTGATTTAGGTTAGATGAAAATATAAAAGATTTGAGAAGAAGAATTTAACAACCTAAGGAAAGAAATATACTAAGCACACCATAAATAAGCAAGATTTATAGTGATTTGATGCTTTCCTTGCACCTACATCCACTCTCCAAGCTTCTACTTTAGAATTCAAAGTCACTAAACGTATTCAACCAGAATACAATGTCAATACCTCCAATCCTAGCTATCCCAAGCTAGTACACTTATTTCACGAGTACAAGCCAATCCTACATACTCTGATTTAAGGCTCGGATTAACCCTCTCAAGTTTTAGAACCCTTCAAAACTTGAATTAAATCAATAAAGCAGAGTATAAGAGTTAATGACAATCAAATACAAATTTAGCTTCCTTAATGAGCAAATAAAATCTTAAGAACACTTTTCATAATAATGAAGAAAGCTTTTCTGATTTTTTTTTAGGTTGTTGGAGACTTGAATGAGCTCTTAAGAGGTTGGTGAACTTGAAATGAAAGCTTCTTTGCTTGAAGATGACTTTTGCTTAGGGCTGAATTGAATTTATGAAATCTCTTATGTTCTTTCCTTTTTATAGCCTTTTAAATCTTCAATGGATGGAAGAGAGAATCCTAGACAAGATTTATAGCCATTGGAGATCTTAAAGAAATTATTAAAAGCTGTCAAAATAGGATAAAACTAGCCATTGCAGAAGATTTTCGTCACAGAAGTCGACCTCTGGCATAGGGGTCGACCTCGAGGTCGACCTTTGAGACAAAATCTAGAAAATCAATCGTTCTATATTTTTGGCCTTCAGAATAGTAGAGGTCGAACCTGGAGTCGACCCTTGGCACAGAAATAGCGTGCCAAATAGCTCATTTTAGTAGGGGCAGACCTAGAGGTCGACCCTTTTACTTCAAACTTATTTTTTTTTCAAAATATGCATCCAAAAATCATGGGACTACCTCCAAAGGATCAGAAATCTTCTATACTTGTTCTTGAGATTCTCAAATCAAAACTTGATAAAATTATGATTTTGCTCTTAAAATATAAAAAAAAAATTTCAAACTAAATTCATTAGTAATCTCCTCAAATGCTTTGTAATCATCAAAATTAATTCTTGAAGCAACAACGAGAACCTGAGCATCATATTCTAAAATATTACCTCATATTCTGCATGATTTACTACCAATCCACGACCTTCCTGTAAGTAAGTTAGGCAATTGAGTGTCGAACTTCTAAATCAAATGGAGAAAAATAATGAAATGATAAAGACACCAAAAATGAACCATCCACCTTGACATGCATTTTTCTTCTACTAGTAACATGAAACAAAGCATGTACATCAGGAAGAAGAAAGTCCTTGCATTCATTTTGATTCTCAGCACCATCAGGTAAGCAGGCATCATGATTATTTTCATCCATTGCAGTTTCATTTTCATGAATTAATTTTTCAATCAGACAGAAATAAAAATGGCAATGCTAAAGATAAGTACCACTGCTAGTAATCAAGTTAGAGATTTTAGAATTACTTTACAATTGGCACATGCATGATAATTTGGTATCTTGCAAAAAGAAAAACACATATGAAATCAAAGAAGGAAACAAAAAGAAGGGAAACAAAGAAATACTTTAACCTTAAAATATAGAGTGGTCATAAAAGATACTGGGAGAAAAATTATTCTGCATTTAATTTATAAACCATTAGAAGGGAAGATGTTCTGCATTAAATCCACCATATACCTAATTAATGAAGAAGGCATTAAAACTCTTATCTCAATTTGTTTTGTTAGAAAAGAAAGGTTGAAAAAAAAGGAGACTAAATTTCTCATCTATAACATACAAATAAATTAATAGCCACACAAGAAAAATTAGGCATTATGACAGCTCGAGCAAGAGAATGAAAAGCTGGACTAAGAAACAAAATCATATGGTCAATTAGTGAAATAAAAAATGTAAAATGATAATAATCTAAAACTATAATAAGTTAAAATCATATGGATCAAAATATCACCAGCATGGCTAAAAAGAATTGAAAAGAAAAAAAAAATCATACCTATTTAATTTCTCGTATTTCCCTTTTTTTATTGATTTTTTCCTCTGCTTTCCCCGCTTTTCCTCTGCTTTTTCCGTCCTCAGGAGCTTCGACTTGGTGGGAGGCTTGGAGCAGCCGAAGAGGGGCTAGGGAGGAGGTCCAGCTACCCACCAGCCATCGAGCGAGAGCGAGAGCACCCAGGCCCCCAAAATCGGATTGTAGCACAGGACCAGCACTGGCTTCACGGTGTCCCGCAGCATCGCATCACCGAAGATCCACCAGAAGAACACCTCGTTGTCGTCGCCAGATTGCTGGAAAATCCTACGGAGGAAGCCCTACTCATCGGAGGTGGCAAGCTAGGGGCGATTCTCTGAGAGGAGGCAGTGGGCCTTGTTGGCAGAGAAAAGCGAGTGGCCATTGGAGGCCCGAACGAAAAGCATGGCGATGAGGACCCCGGTGGTGCTAGATCTGGTAGCCAGGTCGAAGAAGTCTGCGATTCGAGAGGCAGGGTCGTCGGAGAGCTTATGAAGAAAGGACCCGAGGCGGGCAAGCAGGCCGTCGGAGGCGGAATTGCCTCCGTCAAAGGAGAGGATGCAGACCCTTCCAGTGGCGGAAGAAGAGATTGGGTTCATGGTGGCCGGAGAGGAACTTGTTCTCAAGAATAGAGAAGATCTCATGGTGCAGCTTGTCCACGTCGAGGCTCGGCTCCATCCAGGCGCGGGCGCGGGTGCGGGCGTCGGGGCCAGGGAATGGGGAGGGGGGTTCCCTTCTCCTCATCGACGGCCTGCACCGCACCGCTGCTCACCAGCGCCTGCCGCCGCCTCGCCTTCTCCTGCTCGATCAGCGATGTATCGGCCTCGATGGCCCGGATGGAGGCGATCAGATCGTCGGAGGTGCCAGACAGGGTGGCGACAAGGGCGTGCATCGACGTAGCGGTCGACGGGGAGCAGTCGAGGAAATCCTAACTGACGATCGAGACGAGGGTCTCTGACGGTCGGGCGAGGCAGGGGGCGTGCCGTGGGGGGCGCAGGTCCTGTAGAGCAACACCTCCACCTCTGTCGGCGTCACCTTGCAGACCATGCAGACGCCATCGACGTCGTAGGGGAGATCACAGGTCGGGGCCATCGGAGAAGGCGATAGAAAGTGATCGAGCGAGCGAGGAAGAGAGGGAGAGAGAATGAGATCTCGAGCTTAAGATTTTGGTGGGGAAACGGGCGAGGAGAGGGAGGGGTGGGGTTTTGGAAGAAGGAAGAAAGAAAGTGGGCGGGGTTTTGAAAAAATAGGGGGGGTTTGAATTTCCCCACCTCCACGGGAAAAGTCGGAGGTCCACTTGCTATATGCTGATCTGATGCGATGCGAGATTTTCAAGAACAGAATGAAAAATAAATAAATTATTTCTTAAATAATAAAGTACTTATGAATTGAAAAAAAAATAATAATAATAATTATTTAAAAATCTTAGAAGATTCTGAAATCATGTTAGTATTTTTATTATTTTTTATTTTTTTATAAAAGCTTAATAATTTATCTATTTTATTATTTTTTATTTTTTTAAGATTCTTACTTAAATTTTATTAAAAATAAAAAAATAAAATTAATATAAAAGATTAAGTCAAACAACAAACATGTTATCGATAAAACTATGAAGAAAATTCGTAATAACATATAAATTCTAGACAAGCAACTACTAATAAAAATAAATATTTATGAAATCTAATACTATTAATTGATCATATCTTCCTACAACAATAGAGCCTGAATTACTTATATTTTTAGACATAGAAAGGAGAGAGAAAAAAAAGAGAAAAAATATCATGCTAATAGAAAGTTATATTTTTTTAGTTTTTAATTAGCAAGAACCTCCTACAATATTTAGCAACTATTTTGAGATCCATTTTTATTCTATTACAAAATTTTCATATCTAATCCATTGTAAGTCTATTATAAATTTTATTTTTTAATATTAGCAATAAAATTAAATATTTTGTTGCAAATTCATTGTCAATTAACAATGGATTAGAAATAGATTCTGCCTGTTGCCAAATTTTTATTATAAAATCATATATTTCTTATAATATTTAGTTGCTAATCCATTGTAATTTTATTACCAATAATATGTGAGAATCTCTTATAAAATTTAGCAATAATTTTCAGATCCGTTGTTATTTCATTGCAAACTTTTCATTTCTAATGTATTGTAAATCTATTATAAATTTATTTTTTCGAGATTAGCAATAAAATTGAGCATTTCATTGTAAATTTATTTCTAATTAACAATTGATTAAAAATGAATTCTATCCATTGTAAAATTTTTATTGTTAAATAATATTTTTCTTGTAGTGATACCTCTCAAATATATCTTTCAGTATTTTTATGACATCGAATATCAAAATTATAAAATTTAAAATTAAAATTATGATATTTTATATATATAATATCTTTTGAAAATAGTTTTAACAATAATATAATATACTATATCACAACTATGACATTATATATTAATATTATGACATCTTATAAATAAAATATCTTTTAAATATATTTTTTAATATTTTAATAGTATTTCTATGATAAAAATATGGTATCCTATAGGTAAAACATCTCTCAAATATATCTTTCAATATTTTTTATGACATCTAATATCAAAATTATGATATTTAAAATCAAAATTATGATATTTAAAGTAGAAATTATGATATTCTATATATAAAACATCTTTTGAAGGTAGTTTTAATAATATTATAATATATTAGATCATAACTATGATATTATATATTAATATTATGACATCTTGCAGGTAAAATACCTTTCAAATATAATTTTTGACATTTCTATAAAATTTCTATGTCAAAAATATGGCATTCTATATGTAAAATATATCTCAAATGTATCTTTTAGTATTTTTATGATATCTAATATCAGAATTATAATATTTAAAGTCAAAATTATGATATTTAGTTATCAAAATTATGACATCATGCATGTAAATCATCTTTTAAAGATAGTTTCACTACTAAAAAAAAGTCTACGACAGTGCATACTATAGCAGCAATTTTTGAAATTGCTACAATAGAGTCTACGGCAGTGGTTATAAAGAATCGCTGCTATAGGACCGACCTATAGCAGTGGTTACAAGAAATCGCTGCCATAGTCTGACCTATGGTAGTGGTTCTTTTTAGATCTATGGCAGTGGTTCTTTGTAACCGCTGTTATAGATTGGATCTATAGCAGCGGTTCCTTGTAACCGCTGCTATACATTGATCTATGGCAGCGATTATTTATAATCACTGTAATATATTTTTTTCTTATTTTTTTAAATATTATATAATTTTAAAATTTAATGATCATCTTCATCGTTCATTATCTAAATAATTATCATTAGAGTATCATCATAAAAGATCACCTCGATCTGATGGCCCTAGCTTCATCGATCAGAAATATTTAATTTCGAAGATCATGAACGACGATACGATGATTTGATAGATGGAGATCTTCGATAGGTCCGAAAATCTATAACGATAATCTCAATTATGTTTATAGCATACTATTAAAGTTTCACTTCAATTGGATATCGTTATCTTGGTCAATTTAGTACAGATTAATTTCAACCGTTAAATGATAAATGAGTGATCAAAGGATCAGACGGTGTTCGATTATAAGATAATTTTTTTATAAATGATCTTAGCTACTACTTTAATCATTTTTTATGGTGGTGATTATAAAATTCAACTCATGAGACTAAGAATGATCTAAAACTATACGTCGCCTGATAACCATTCTTGAACTCTATTGGTTATTATATGCATGTGCTCGTGCTTTTGCAATATCTGC
Source organism: Cocos nucifera (assembly GCA_006176705.1). NCBI lineage: Eukaryota > Viridiplantae > Streptophyta > Magnoliopsida > Arecales > Arecaceae > Cocos > Cocos nucifera. The sequence continues at coordinate 306,436 of QRFJ01000589.1, forward strand.
TTAACGTGAATAATTTATATGAAAATAATTTAAATTTTACTATTATTATCATATAAAATGATTAAAATTATAATAAAGATCATTTAACTAAAAAATTATCTCCTAATCGGATGCCGTTTAGCCCTTTGATTGCTTATTTCTAATTTAACAATCGAAATTATTTTATACTAAATTGATATGATAACGATATTCGATTGAAGTAAAATTTTGATAGTATGCTACAAATATCATTGAGCTTATCATTGTAGATTTTTAGATCGATCGAAGGTCTCCATCGATAAGTCATCACATCATCGTTCATAGTCGTCGAAATCAAATTTTTCTAATCGATGAAGCTAGGGCCATCGGATCGAGATGATTTTTTATGATGATACTTTAATAATAATTATCTACATAATGAATGGTGAAGATGGATATTAAATTTTAAAATTATATAATATTTAAAAAAATAAAAAATTATTTTCAATCTACGGCAGTAGTTACTAAAAATTGCTACATAAATCTAGGGCAGCAGTTATGAAACCGCTGTCATAGATCTATTACAGTGATTTTCAGTATCCGCTGCCATAGATATGGCAGTGGGTCAAAAATCATTATCGTAGGTTGGGTTAAAAATCTTCAATTTTTCTTTTCTTCCGTGCATGCGCTCTCTCTCTCCCCCTCCTCTCCATCGTCGATGAGACTCCACGCATCCCGCCGCCATCCGCCTCTGCATCCCCGACTGTCCACCCCTTGCCCTCCCAGACCACCGCCCCCTACCCTCCCCATCCCTTGCCACCGCCCACGCCTTGCCCTTCCCATCCCCGACCACCACTGCCGCCCCCCACTCTCCCCATTCCCCATCCCTAGCCACCCGTCCCCCATCCTCCCATTTTCGACCGCCGCCCGACGCCCACCCGTTGCCCTCCCGACCGCCGCCCCGCCCTCTCCATTCCCGACCGCCCATCCCTTGCCCTCTCCGATCGCCGCACCCCCCCCCTCCCCATCCCCAATCGCCCATCGTCCACCCTCCCTATCCCTAACCACCATCACCCCTGCCCTCTTCATCCCCGACCGTCTACCCCCTGCCCTCCCCACCCTTGGCCTTCCCATCATGGTGCCCCTCTGGGCCCCCTCTCCCTCTCTCTTTCCTCTTTCTCTCTCTATCTCACTATCTTATTCTTATTTCGTAGATTATCTCTAGCACCATCATCTTCCTCTAGCACCATCATCGGTGACCCTCAAAGCTTTCGATGCAACTCCCTTTCTATAGTCATAGATATATTTTTTATTTTAATTTTATAATATTATTTATTAATCACTGAACTAGATCTATCAATGGATCGAGTTTGAGTCAAAACCTGAATATTCAGATATGGATCCGATTTTAATTACCGATATCAAATCCGAATTCGAATATTCGACAGATCCATACTTGAAGTACCAGACTCGGACTCTAATGGATCTCAGGTATCCGGACCCAATTTCGAGATCCAAAACTAAGAAAGGAAGAGAGAAAGAGAGGGAGGGTTTTACTCTTGTTAACATGCATTGTCATCTCCGTACTGAAGAACCGTATATACTTGCCTCCCAAACTAATCAAGTCTTCTACATTAGTGATCCCTTGGAGCCTCAATGGGGTATTGTTGTGAAGATGGTGCTTAGGTAAATTTTTGATGACACCGAAGTTGATGATAATATTGGGCCATGCATGCAAAGTGCTCCTCTATGACAAAATATACCTGGTACTGTTGAGGTCCTAAATACATTTATCAGAAGCGATGGTGATGTCCATATTGTAAATGCTACTAGGCGATGACTTCAATATTCTGGTATAAATTATTAGAGTTTATTTATTGATATATTGCTAGTATTATTGTTCAACATGTTAAATTTCTTGCCCAAAGGTTGCAACCTCCGCTCCTTGAATGACTACGCAGAGCTCCGCATTTGAGCCATGCCGGTAGGCCGTACCATGCCATATCGTGGGCCGTGCCATGCCTTGGATCATACCATGTCGGTAGGCCGTGCTGTGCCATATCGATAGACCGTGTCTTGGGCCATGTCGTGCTGCTAGATACCACAAATATCATATATAGAACGTTATTGTATATCCTAAAGATTAACATGTGCAACTTAGTAGATGGATCAAAAAAATCAACCAAGACTCAAATAAAACATAAAATCTAGACACTAGTCAAAATTATCCAAATTGAACACCAACCCTCAACTGATTTATTAATAATTAGTAAAATAAAAGCTAAATTCAATGCATATAAATATTCCATAAGCCTAACCTAAATGCTCTTAAAAGTCTATTTCTTGGCCTTAAAGTTTAAATTTAACCTAATATTGAATAAAAATGTAACCTTGCTGTGCCGTGTCGGTAGGCCATGTCGTGCTGTGTCGGTAGGCCGTACCGTATCATGTCAGTAGGCCATGCCATACCGTGCCATGCCTTAGGTCGTTCCGTGTCGGTAGACTATGTCATGTCATGTCGGTAGTTCGTGCCTTAGGCCGTATCGTGTCGGTAGGCCGTGCTGATCGCTAAGAAAATTCCTATCTTGTTGCTTTTGTTTATTGCATTGTATAGCGATAGATCCATCAATTGATTAGTGTACATAATCTTTGATATCCATATATTTATATATAATTATACGGATGGTACCTAGGTAATATCTTTGATTATTGTTCAATGGGTTATATTGATTAATGTTCATTAACATTGCAGGTCACGATGGCACCAAAATGCCATCTAGTTTTCACCCCACCTCTCGATGGGTTATGCGGAGTTCAGCATCTAAGAAGCAGTCGGAGCATACTCCATCCATCTCTGCATCGACTGCTCAGGAACCTCCACCGTCGGCATCTACTCTACCAATGGTATCTACTCCACTGACATCTGAACCTCGACCATCATCTACATCTCCGACACATGCTACTCCACCGATATCTGAGTGTACATTTTTATTATATTATTTATTTATTTTTTATATAGTATTTGTACACTTATATATTTGCATAACATATTTTTATTATAAGTGCATCATCTAGTAGAATATTTTGCGATCCCACACGTATGGAGCATGTGTGAAACCACCAGCATCAGATGATGGTACAGTATGAAGCGGAGGAAAAGTTAATAGGGAAGATCGTGCGAGAGACGTATTCCTTTTTTGGAATGCTTGTGAGGCGGTCAGACATTATTTTCGTAGAGCCCAGAGACTGGCGATTGATGGATGATACTATCAGAAATCGAATGTGAGAGGAGATATGGATAAATGCATCTTAATTATATTTATGCATTTTACATGTTTACACTACGTTTGATTAGAATAATTTTGTAACTGACTTTTGATAACTTTGTGCAGAGAAGATATGACTTTTCTGATCACGAGAGAGCTCGAGATGCCCGACTGAAAAAGATCGGAGAGTTGTACCGGGGCTACAAGGTTAAGCTCCACAGAGGATGGCTCGAGCACTGATAAGACACTCCAAAGGAGCTTGTTCCATGGATACAGGACTGTCGTCCGAGTCAGTGGGAGAGGATGGTTATACATTGGAGGAACCAGAAGTTCGAGATAAAATTACTAACTTTTAAATTTTTCAATATGCTTAAAGTTATATTTAAATATTTTTTAAATATTTATTATTTATTTGAATACTTATTAGGCTACCTTCCATCAAAATCGAAAAAATCGGACAGCCCAGGAGTATACGCATACTCTCAGCCATGAGTCTATGACCTGTCATATGCATAAAGAGGTAATGAATTCTAAATCTTAGTAGATAAATTAAATTAATATTTTTTTTATATTTCTAATAAATTGATATATTATTATAGCTGATGAGAGATGGAGTGATGTCCAGCCGTAGTGAGATTTTTCGATCCAACCATACGGATGAGAAGGATAGGCCGATGAACACCATGATCGAAAGGATTTTTGTAGGTATTAAATATATTAGTATATATTATTAGTATTATAGTATCTATTATAAAATTTTATTTACACTTATAATTAAAGGATCAGTTAGATGCACTCATGAGCGAGGATCCAGATACCTCTAGCCCCCATAATCATCTGTCTTAGATCTTAAGGCTTGAGCACTCTAGAATGATTCGATGCAGGCCCAAACATATGTCGACCAGCTATTGATCTAAGGTGAGCATCTCTTCATAGGCTTCCGATGTCGTCAGTCGAGAGGAGCTTGAGGCAACATTGGCATGGGTAGATTATGCTACGATGCAGGCAGATCGGACTGAGGAGCGTGCATCTCATCTGGAGGACATCATGAAAGACATGGTGTCGACACTCAACGCACGTTTTGGAGGTGCCTTCATGGGCTTTAAAGATATGTTGGTGCACATTCCAGCTCCAGCTCCTCCAGCTCCGCCTCCAGCTCGTGCTCCATCTTCCGGGGACGATGATGATGTAGATTTAAGAAACTTTTGATGTATTTTTTTTAAAAAAATATTATAATAAATTTTATTTGATAATAAAATTTTAGCATTTTAAAAATATTTTTATGTTTATAATATTTTTTATGTTATATATCTTTATATTTATCAGATAAAATATATAAAAAATTAAAAATTTTATATTTTTTTAATTATTTAGAAGCTACGACAGCGATTTTATAACCACTGCCATAGACGTGCCAACCGCTGTCGTAGGCAACGTGTCAACTGTTGTATTAAATCTATAGCAGCGGTTACATAACCGCTTTCATGGATAAGATTTTAATAGTGGTTTTATAACCGCTGCCATAGACTATCTATAATAGCGATTTTATAACCGCTGCTATAGACAAGCCTATGGCAACAGTTTAAAAATCACTGTAATAGGGTCTATATAGCAGCGATTTCAATAATTACTGTCATAGACCTACGGCGATGTTGCAGTGGCAGCGGTTAGCTAACCATTGTTATAGTCTATAACAGCGATTTTTTGGGCTACGATAGTGGTTACAAACCACTACCATAGTCTAGTTCTGTAGTAGTATTTTGATAATATTATAATATATTAGATCATAACTATGATATTATATATTAGTATTATGATATCTTGTAGATAAAATATCTTTTAAATATATTTTTTGATATTTTTATAGTATTTTTATGTCAAAAATATGGCATCCTATGGATAAAATATCTTTTAAATATATCTTTCAGTATTTTTATGATATCTAATATCAATATTATAATATTGAAAGTCAAAATTATGATATTCTGTATGTAAAATATTTTTTGAAGATAGTTTTGATAATATTATAATATACTAAATCATAACTATGATATTATATATTAATATTATGACATCTTGTAAGTAAAATATCTTTTAAATATATATTTTAATATTTTAATAATATTTTTATGATAAAAATATGATATTCTGCTGGTAAAATATCTCTCAAATATATCTTTCAGCATTTTATGACATCTAATATCAAAATTAGAATATTTAAAGTTAAAATTATGATATCATACATATAAAACATCTTTTGAAGGTAGTTTTAATAACATTATAATATACTAGATGATAACTATGATATTATATATTAATATTATGATATTTTATAGATAAAATATCTTTTAAATATAATTTTTAATATTTTTATAGCATTTTTATGTCAAAAATATGACATCATATAGATAAAATATCTCTCAAATATATCTTTCAGTATTTTTATAATATCTAATATCAAAATTATAATATTTAAAATTAAAATTATGATATTCTGTATGTAAAATATTTTTTAAAAATAATTTTAATAATATTATAATATGTTAGATCATAACTATGATATTATATATTAATATTATGACATCTCATAGATAAAATATTTTTTAAATATTTTTTTAATATTTTTATAGTATTTTTATAGCAAAAATATGGTATCCTATAGGTAAAACATCTCTCAAATATATCTTTCAGTATTTTTATGAAATCAAATATTAAAATTATAATATTTAAAAATTAAAATTATGATATTTTAAGTCAAAATTATGATATCTTGTATGTAAAATATCTTTTGAAGATAGTTTTGACAATATTATAACATACTAGATCACAACTATATATGATATTATATGTTAATATTATGACATCTTGTAGATAAAATATCTTTTAAATATATTTTTTTATATTTTTATAATATTTTTATGATAAAAATATGATATTTTATAGATAAAATACCTCTCAAATATATCTTTCAGCATTTTTATGAGATCTAATGTGCATTAAAATGGGTACTTTATGGCATTTATAGATAAAAAACCTTCTAAATATGGCTTTTGTTGTAAGTATGACATCTTAAAATTGATAATTTATGACTTATATATATTTTTTAACTTCAAATAATCTTCTGTATATATTCTACAGAGATTTTTATAAATAATCAGTTGAATGAGACTTCATGAGGTGGTTGCCTTAAGAATCCATCTTCTTTTAGTGCACCACATATAGATAATAATTTCTAGCAAGAAGAGAAATACAGAAAAAATAAGAGAGAAGATTATCAAGAATAAAATATTATAATTTTTTATTATTTATTAGAATTTATAAATTAAATATTTTAATTTTATCAAAATATGAAATATATTATGATAGATATTTGAAAATTTTATTAATTTAATAAAATATCATCTCAAATTTCTATAAATATTATGTTCAAAAATATTTCCTATAATATTATAGGTTAATATTATAATATTTTATGGGTAAAGTACCTTTTAAATATATTTTTTGATATTTTTATAATATTTTTATGTCAAAAATATGACATCCTATAGGGAAAATACCATTCAAGTATATTTTTTAATATTTTTATGGTATCTAATATCAAATTTATGATATTTAATATTAAAATTATGATATAAGATGTTATAATTCTACGTTCGATGATGTTTCGGCTCTAGAATGTCATAATTTTAATTCTTAATATCATAATTTTGATATAGAATATCATAATTTTATATTCAAAAATATTTTTATTTTAGAATGTCATAATTTTAATACATAATGTCATAATTCTATGTTCGAAGATGTTTCTATTCTAGATGTCATAATTTTAATCTTTAATATCATAATTTTGACATAGGATATCATAATTCTATATTTGGAGATGTTTCTATTCTAGGATGTCATAATTTTAATCCTTAATATCATAATTTTGATACAAGATGTCATAATTCTATATTCGATGATGTTTCGATTTCAAGATGTCATAATTTTGATTTTTAATATTATAATTTTGATACAGGATATCATAATTCTATATTTGGAGATATTTTTATTATAGAATGTCATAATTTTAATCTTTAATATCATAATTTTGACATAGGATATTATAATTCTGCATTCGAGAATATTTCTATTTTAGGATATCATAATTTTGATCCTTAATATAATAATTTTGATATAGAATATCATAATTCTGCGTTAGAAGATATTTTTGCTCTAGGATGTCATAATTTTTATTTTTAATATCATAATTTTGATACAGGATATCATAATTATATATTCGAAGATGTTTCTGTTCCAAGATGTCATAATTTTGATCCTTAGTCATAATTTGATATAGGATGTTATAATTCTACGTTCGGTGTTTCTATTTTAGAGATGTCATAATTTTGATCCTTAAGAATCAAAGATGTCATAGGATGTCATAATTCAGTGTTCGAGGATATTTCTATTTCAGGATGTCATAATTTTTATCTTTAATATCATAATTTTGATACAGAATATCATAATTCTACATTCGGAGATAATTTTATTTTAGGATGTCATAATTTTGATCCTTAAGGATCAAAATTATGACATTAAGGATAAAAATTATGATATTCTAAAATAGAAACATCCCCAAATGTAGAATTATGATATTCTATGTCAAAATTATGATATTAAGGATCAAAATTATGACATCCTAAAATAGAAATATCTTCGAATGCAGAATTATGATATCATGTGTCAAAATTATGATATTAAGGATAAAAATTATGACATCCTGAAGTAAAAATATCTTGAAGTAAAAATATTTTTGAACGTAGAATTATGATATTCTGTGATACCTGTATCAAAATTATGATATTAAGGATCAAAATTATGATATCCTAGATAAAAAACATCTTCAAATGCAGAATTATGATATCATATATTAAAATTATGATATTAAGAATCAAAATTATAATATTCTGAAATAGAAAGATCTTCGAATGTAGAATTATGATATTTTATGCCAAAATTATGATATTAAGGATCAAAATTATGGTATTCTAGAATAAAAATATCTCTAAATACAAAATTATGATATCCTGTGATATCCTGTGTCAAAATTATGATATTAAGAATCAAAATTATGACATTCTAGAATAGAAATATCTCCGAACATAGAATAATAATATCCTATATTAAAATCATGACATTAAGGATCAAAATTAAGACATCCTAAAATAAAAATATTCTGGAATATAGAATTATAATATCTTGTATTAAAATTATGATATTAAGGATCAAAATTATAACATCTTAAAACAGAAACATCCTAGAACGTAGAATTATGACATCCTATATCATAATTTTGATATTAGATATCATAATTTTGATATTAGATGTTATAAAAATATTGAAAGATATACTTGAAAGATGTTTTACCTGTAGGATACCATATTTTTGATATAAAAATATCATAAAAATATCTAAAAAATATATTTAAGAGGTGCTTTATCTACCAGATATTATAATATTATCCTATAATATTGCAAAAAATATTCTTGAATGCAATATTTATAGAAACTTAAAATGATATTTTATTAAATTAATAAAATTTTCAAACATTTGCTATAATATATTTCACATTTTGATAAAATTAAAACATTCAATTTACAAATTATAATAAATAATAAGAAATTTATAATATTTCATTCTTGACAATCTCCTCTCTCATTTCTCTTATACTTTTCTTCTTACTATAAATTATTATCTGTATGTGGTGTACTAAAAAAAGATGGATTCTCAAGGCAACCACCTCATGAAGTCTCATCCAACTGGTCATTTATAAAAATCTTTGTAGAACATGCACAGAAAATTATTTGAAGTCAAAAAATACATATATAAGTCATAAATTATCCATTTTAAAATATCATACCTACAATAGAAGTCATATTTGGAAGGTATTTTACCTATAGATGCCATAAAGTATCCATTTTAATACGCATTAGATGTTATAAAAATACTGAAAGATATATTTGAGAGATATTTTACCTGCAGAATTCTATATTTTAATCATAAAAATACTATAAAAATATCAAAAAATATATTTAAAATATATTTTATCTATAAGATATCATAATATTAACTTATATTATCATGGTTGTAATCTAATATGCTATAATATTGATAAAACTATCTTCAAAAGATATTTTATATGAAGGATATCATAATTTTGATATTAAATATCATAAAAATATTAAAAAATATATTTGAGAGCTATTTTACCTATATGATGTTATATTTTTGATAAAAAAATGCTATAAAAATATCAAAAATTATATTTAAAAGATATTTTATCTATAAGATATCATAATATTAACATATAATATCATAATTATGATCTAGTACGTTATAATATTATCAAAAGTACATTCAAAAGATATTTTACATGCAAGATATCATAATTTTAACTTCAAATATCATAATTTTGATATTAGATATCATAAAAATACTGAAAGATATATTTGAAAGATATTTTATCTACATGATGTCATATTTTTAATATAAAAATACTATAAAAATATTAAAAAAATATATTATACCTATAAGATGTCATAATATTAATATATAATATCATAGTTGTGATCTAGTATATTGTAATATTGTCAAAACTATCTTTAAAAAATATTTTACATGCAAGATATCATTATTTTAATTTTAAATATCAAAATTTTGATTTTAAATATTATAATTTTGATATTAGATATCATAAAAATATTAAAAAATATATTTAAGAGATGTTTTACATATATGATGCCATATTTTTAACATAGAAATGCTATAAAAATATTAAAAATTATATTTAGAAGATATTTTACCTATAAGATGTTATAATATTAATATATAATATCATAGTTGTGATCTAGTATATTATAATATTGTCAAAACTATCTTAAAAAGATATTTTACATACAGGATATCATAATTTTAATTTTAAATATCATAATTTTAATTTTAAATATCATAATTTTAATTTTAAATATCATAATTTTGATATTAGATATCATAAAAATACTGAAAGATATATTTAAAAGATATTTTATCTGCAGGATGCCATATTTTTATTATAAAAATATTATTAAAATATCAAAAAATATATTTAAAAAATATTTTACCTATAAGACATCATAATATTAATATATAATATCATAGTTATAATCTAATATATTATAATATTATCAAAACTACCTTCAAAAGATGTTTTACATGTAGGATATTATAATTTTAATTTTAAATATCATAATTTTGATATTAGATATCATAAAAATGCTAAAAGATATATTTTAGGGGTATTTTACCTATAGGATATTATATTTCTATCATAAAAATATAATTAAAATATTTAAAAATATATTTAAAAGATATTTTACTTATAAAATATCATAATATTAATATATAATGTCAAGTTGTAATCTAGTATCTTATAATATTATCAAAACTACCTTCAAAAAATATTTTACATGCAAGATGTTATAATTTTAACTTTAAATATTATAATTTTGATATTAGATATCATAGAAATATTAAAAAATATATTTAAGAGATATTTTACCTACAGGATATCATATTTTTGATATAAAAGTACTATAAAAATATCAAAAAATATATTTAAGAGATATTTTAACTATAAAATATCAAAATATTAATATATAATATCATAGTTATGATTTAGTATGTTATAATATTATCAAAACTACCTTCAAAAGATGTTTTACATGCAGGATATCATAATTTTGACTTTAAATATCATAATTTTGATATTAGATATAACAAAAATGCTAAAAGATATATTTAAGATGTATTTTACATGTAAAATATCATATTTTTGACATACGAATGCTATAAAAATATCAAAAAATATATTTAGAATGTGTTTTACCCATAGATATCATAATGAATCTATAAATGGTATTTTACTTGATGGATGGGATATATTGCTTGAATGGATAATATTATCTAGTTGCTGGCCAATAAGCTCGAATGCATATTTCTCGCTGCAGATTAAATCTTGGAGATCCAGACGCTTAAGTAGAAACTCAACAAAATAAGAAAAAAAAGAGCAGAGTAGCATTTGAAATATTCAACCTGACTGCCAAATAGTAAAAATACTTCATTTTGAAGGAAAAAAATATTTTTGTCATGTTAAAATTGAAAAGCAGAATATGATATGTATTAAATATATTCAGTGATAGAACGGCATACAACCTTCATTTTCTTTATGCTTTCAGATGCCTAGTTGGATGAAAAATAATATACATCACATCATGCTACAAAAATGTCAAATATATCAATCGAAAGAGATGGTGCACTCCACGTCTGAATTTTTATACTGCATATGGTGTAGAAAGAATTATCCCTCGGTAATAACATAGACGAGGCCGTATGCTTGTGAGAGGCAGAAATATCCAATATAAGAGATGTTGGATAGCCTTCTATATTTCCCATGCTGTTTTATGTTAGTCCTACTCTCTAGCATCTCTAAACCTTCATGTATTGATAACTGACTTAAGTAGTTGTAGTTATGCTAAGGGAAACACTTTCTTCACCACCTGGCGTGCACCGCGCACATGATGATTAGCGTCCGCACGTGATCGATATGCAGGGTTCAAAAAAATATTTTTACTTTTACTTTCAGACTCGCATAGGTCTTGTGCGAGCATCAATCATCATGCACCGTATGTCGCATACATATGTATGGTGTAAAAAATATTTTTCTTGTGCTAATGATTGTTGACATAACTTCTTCTTCTTTTTTTTTTCTTTTTTTTTTTTTTTTTTTTTTTTCATGCACTCACTTTATAGTCTCAATTTTAAGCTTATAGGAGGAAGCCTGATATGGTAACCAAGCGGCTGGTGGCACTCCACAAAATTGGAAGGGCTGAGACAGCAGCACCGAATTGAAGCGGCTTGGCCTATCAAATCAACTTTCACGTCCAATCAATCAGTTCGCCACTAAAAAACCACCTCAATCCGAAACCCGCCCTCCCCTGCTCACCCGTACCTGGCAACCTGAAAAGCCAAAAGCCTTCTTTTTATTCACCATGGTTGACCCAAAGTTTCCTCTTTTATCATTGCCCGTGAGTAACGGGCGACCTTCCTCTTTTTGGAAACCTCACCTGGGTCAATAAGGCCTTTTGCAATTCTGTTACATGAATTATTAAGATTTTTTTTATTTTTATTTTTAAAACTATCTACCATTCCAACTTATTTTCAAAACTGTGGCGACTACTTTACCAAATGAATAACCAATGTGATGTTAAAATTGCTATAAAAAAAATATTCATGAGCTCATCATTTCAAGCCGCTCTTTCAAATAGCAAGTTGCCATTTTTTTTTTTCTCCAAATGGATGATAGTTCAGACGAAAGGGGGCACCGGGGTGGGGTGATGGATGGGAGTTTGAAGAAAGATGGGGTGGCATTGGAAGGGAGGACGAGAGGAGGAAATTATGATGGTGATGGCAAAGAGGAAGGGAGGGGGTTGCGGTGATGATGGAGGAGATGGGAGGCATCGGATAGAGGGGGGTGATCGGCAGAGATCCGATCGTAGGATGGGAGGCATGGGATGAAGGGGGTGTGACCGACCAAGAGATGGAGGGTGCGGGATGAGGAGGGTGATCGGGTGGGGTACGAGGGTGGAGGAGAGGGGAGGAAGAGTCGAGGGGGAGGGGGGTGCGAGGAGCTGGTGATCGACGAGGACCCCGTCAGAGGTGGGAGGACAGAGGGGCTATGTAGCAGGGGCGGAAAGAATTTTTTTTTGTCCTTTTTTTTTCTTTCTTTTTTTTCTTTTTTTTAGGCTGACGGAGAGAGGAGGAGAAAGTTTTTTTCTTTAAAAATACTTTAAAATTAATTAATTAATTAATTAATTAAAATTTTAAAATAAAGATAAAATATTATTTTTAAAAAAATAAATTTAAAAAATATATGGATAACATTGAAGAGTGGCGACCGCATGGAGCAGCCATGGATGAGTTGCGATAGTGCCGGAGGAAGGTATGGATGTTCAAAAAAAAATATTTTTTAAATAATAATAAAAATTTATTTTTAAAATATACTACTATTTTTTTTGGCATGGTGTGGATGGCCGGTGGTGTGGGGTAGAGGGAGGGAGGCACCGGACGGAGGGGAGAGGGGGCGATTGGGGCGAGGGGGGAAGGGGAGGAAGGGAGAAAAGATTTTTTTTAAATATTTTAAAATAAGAAAAAATATAAAATAAATAAAATAAAATAAAATAATAAGAAGAAAGGAAGTGTTATTTTTTAAATAATAAAAAAAATAAAAAAATAAAAAATAATAATAATAATAATAATAAAATAAAATATTAAAAATATTTAATTAGATTTTTAAAATAATAATAAAATATTTTTAAAAAAAATAATATTTTTAATGCAAGGGAAGTAAGAAAGGTTTTTTTAATACTCCTCCACGTATACCCATATATTTTTTAAAAATTATTTTTTAAATTAAAATAATTTAGAAAAAAAATTAAAATAATAATAATAAATAAATTTTTTAAAAATAATTTAGAATAATTTAAAAATTATTTAAAATAATAATAATAATAATATTTAAATAATAAAATTATTTTAAAATAATTTAATACTTTTCTAGCAGGCCCGATGCTCCCTGTTCTTATGATCGATGTCCTCGCTCCATGTTTCTCTGGCTGGCCCCCTTGTTCCCCACCATAAGTATTTTGAATTTTTCCTTTTTTGTGGAACTACCATTGTAGCTTGCAATATAAAGTTTAAAGAGCAAGGTAAAAAAGAGCTTGGGATGAAGAGATGTAGGAGTATGTTATTCTATTTCCTTTTTGATCTAAGGATTGATATCCAATTGAGAGTATATTATAACATTTTGTCTCACTAAACTCAATACAGTCATTGTCCGATCGGACTTTTGATGCCTTAATGGACTAATTTGCTGGTTGGATTAGTCAAATTCAAGAGGATAGGGAAGGAGATCTACAACTTAATATTCTGAAGAGAAATCCGTCATCAGTGGAACTCATCAAGAAATCAAGATGATTCATTCGTTAATCATATGTTGATCAATAGAAGCAAACTGAATTTTGTTTGATACACCAGTTCCCATGAGAATGTATTGGCTTATTAGAGACACTTGTTCTAGACTTAATGCATGTTGAAACTTGTCACTGGTGTACATACTGGCCTTTTAAGTTCCAGCTGATAAAGCTAGAACATATAATAGGGACTAGGAAGCCTAGGTTAGGTATCAAAATAGATTATGTTTGTGCTTTATTCTGAGTTTTTGACTTGCCATGTAGAGAAATTTGCAAATATTATGTATCACAAAACTATGCATGACACTTCTTACAGAAGCATGCAAGCCTATGTACCTTACTTGCACAATATAATTAAAGTATATTTCATACTTCGAGTTCTTGACAGACTATCTTAATTTTATATTGACCTATTGTAATTAATGCGCACTATGGTAGAAGGCAAATGCATGTCCGATGGAATATATAAGATCTTATAAATTATCTTATATAACTTGCTTATTTAACTAAGCATCCCTACTTTTATTTTAATTTTTAAAGTTATATAGTAGTGGATTTATTAATATATGCATGGTGATTTTATACTAAGCATTAAATGTCTTTCAACTTATTTATTTATGATGCAAGAATATATATTTTAAAAAAATATAATTTAAGAAATAGGATTGCGAACTCTCAGATAGCTATAGCAGATTATAGTAGCTTGATATATAGCTCTTATCAGCGGAATATAGTAACTTGGCATATGGCTTTCGGTAGTAGATTATCATAGCTTAGTATATGATCCTTACTAGTGGGTTATAGTGGTTAGTATGATATTGATTATGATCTCATCATGAGTATAAGATAGTCTTAATACTTAGTCAAAGAGAATTATTAAGTTTTATGATGCATCAAAATGACAAATAATTTATGATTTTATTTATAAAATCAGTATGATTTATGATTTTATACTGAATATCTTATTTATATAATTTGCATGATTTATGTATATACAAGAACATGACTGATCTATAATTATACTATATTATGAAAAAAATTATTTTCTAATAATAATCATCTTCTTTAAAAAATTTATTGATGCATATACAAACTTATAATTTATTCAATAAGATAGTGCAAGGTTTACTTATTGAATTGGTATACTTATATTTTTTTTTTTCTTTTTTTCTTTTTAGATGAATAAGATTAGGATCAAATGATGATTTAGACTTGGAGTCCGCACTAGCAAACTTGAAAATTTTATAGTTGAATCTTAATTTATTGGTTGAATATGATTTACAGTCAATAATTTTATGAATTTTAAGATATGAATTTTGATATTTAATTTAGGATTTAAATGCTCTAAACTAATATTGATTTAATTACTTAATTAATGATAGAATTGAATCATTTTGTTACATTTTATTTGTAATAATTTTTAGTTGAATATTATTAATTGGCTTTGCATTATCATACCCCTTGATAGCATGTGTGTATCATATCCTAGATTTCAGGCATGACAAAGCTAATCCAAAAACTTGTAGGGTTAAGTTGGAGGTGGACCTGATAGCATAATAAAAAAATAGAGTATTAGCGATGATATTTTTGTCATCGCTAATAATAGATATTAACGATGGAATTACTGATGACCAAATTACCATCTCTAATAATTTTTTTACCGACAGCATCATCAATGCCGTCGTTATAGGTATTAGTGACAATATTAGCGACGACAGTTAGCCATTACTAATACTAAGTAATTTTATTTTTTAATTAAATTTTATTATTATTAATAATGGTAGATAATTATAAGTGATGGTATTTTATTGATGCTAATAAAAAATAATTTTATTTTCTTTAAAATTTAGTTGTAGGATTATTAGCGATGGAATTATGTTATTAGCGATGAAAAAAGCCATTGCTAATATTAATAACTTTTAAAATTATTTAAATATATATTTTTTAAATTATTAGTGATGGCAAATTTAGCCATCGCTAATAACCATCGATAATTAATTAATTTAATCATAATTATAATTAATATTTTAAAAAAATTAAATTTATTAGTAGTGGCTTTTCATCGATAATAGTCAAAAATCCATCGCTAATACATATTAGCGACGGCAAAAATACTGTCATTAATTTTATTTTTTTTAATATAGTATAATTTTAAAATTTAAAGTCTGTCTTCATCATTTATTATCTAAATAATTATCATTAGAATATCGTCACAAAATACTACCTCAATTTGATAGCCTTAGCTATGTCGATCAATAGAATTTAACTTTAACGGCTACGAACAATCGCTTGATGATTTGATTGATAGAGACCACTAATAGATTCGAAAACTTGCAATGTGATCTCGGTGATATTTATAGCATACTATCAAAATTTTACTTTAATCGAACATCATTATCATAATTAATTTAGCAAGAAATGATTTGGATCGTTAAATAAAAATATGAGTGATCAAAAGGCCAAACGGCATCCAATTATAAGATAATTTTTTAAATAAATGATCTTTACTACTACTTTGATCATTTGTATGGTGGTGATTGTAAAATTCAAACCACACGTGCATGAACGATACAAAATTATATGACTCTTGATACTTATTCTTGAAGTTCTTAAGTAATTATACTTGTGCTTTTGTAAGACCTACTTAGATGGTTCATATATATGCAGTTTGAATTTTAGAATCACCACCATACCAATAATTAAAGTAGTAGTCGGGATCATTTATCTAAAAAATTGTCTTAATCAGACGTTGTTTGGTCTTTTGATCACTCATTTTTTATTTAACAATCAAAATTATGCTATACTAAATTGACCATGATAGTGATGTTCAATTGAAGTAAAATTTTGATCGTATGCTAAAAATATCACTGAGATCATTATTGTAAGTTTTCAAATCTATCTATGATCTCTATCTATCAGATCATCAAACGGTCGTTCATGGCCATCAAAATTAAATTTTATTAATTAACATAGCTAGGGCTATCAGATTGAAGCGGTCTTTTGTGATGATACTCTAACGATAATTATTTAGATAATGAACGATGAAGATAGACTTTAAATTCTAAAATTATATCATATTTAGAGAAAAATTTTAAAAAATATTAATGATAGATTTTTTACTGACGGCATTAGCGACGATAAGTTTGCCGCCACTAATAAAAAATTTAATTATCTAATAAATATTAGAATGAATTTTTATTTTTAGCAAATAAAGTTTCATCGCTAATACTTTTACGGATGGCATAATGATAGGCAGTCGGTCGTAATAGTGCAACTTCAAAACAATCAAAGGAAAGAAAAAATTTTCGTTTTCATGCTCATTCTCTCTTTATTCCCGCCCCCGTCATTCCACCCCCTTCCCTCTCATCGGCGTCCAACCTCCCTCACCCCACCAATGCTCCTTTCCTTTTCCATCCTGTTCCTCCCCATTCCACGCTTAGTCTCCGCTGATTCCGTCTGAGCATCCCACCACCATCGGAGCCCTCCTCGCCTTCTTCCTCCATCCAACAACCGGACCCCTCCCTCTCTCCTTTCTCATCCCGCCATCGTCAGAGCCCTCCCTCTCCTCCCTTCCTCCATCCCGCCACCGTCAGAGCCCTCCCTCTCCTCCCTTCCTCCATCCTGTCACTATTTCCTCCATCCCATCACCGTCGGAGCCCTTCCTCCCCTCATTTCCTCTGTCCCGATACAGTCGGAGCCCTCCCTTCCATTGTCGGTCACCCCCGCTTTAAAAAATTATTAGCAACATAATAACCGTCGCTAATAATTTTTGAGTTTTTATAAAAAAATTAAAAATTATTAGCGACGATATTAGCATCAAAAATATCATTGCTAATAATTTTTATCGATTTAATTAATAAAAATTAAAATTTTTAGCAATGATATCTTTATCGTTAATGCCATCACTAATTAGTTATTAGCAATGGCAATAGTTGCTATTGTTAATAATAATAATTAGTGACAAGAATTTTTTAGATTGGATTTTGCAACGATATTAGTGATGGCAAAGTTATTAGTGATGATATATGGTATTTAGCCATCACTAATCAAAATTCTTATAGTATAAATTTTAATATTATGGTTATTTCTATCTTGATTACTAGATCCTTCTTATATGATATTCTATTGAAAAATTTCAATATCACTTTTAGTGTTTGAAGACGCTAATTAAAGTTGGCGTATAAGAAGACCGTCTGATGTGGATTACAGCGTGGCCAACGAAAATGTGGCCGTTGGAGGTTCCGGGCCACGGGCCACGGGCCACGGCTGCCATTAGCTTTATTAGTTTCATGGAAGATTAAAAAGGCAGGCGAGGCATGGAGAATTGATTGGTAACCACGTAGGATTAAAGGCCCATTTTTTTATGAATAAAATATTTATCTAAAAAATTATATTTTTTTAGATAAATATTTAGATAAAAATAATTTATTTATATTTTATTATGCATGGATAAGCTGCTCTGAAATCTATTATTTATGTTCTTTTACGTTACTATTTTTCTGTATAAGTTGCTCAAATTTATTCATATTTTTCATAATATTTTTTATATATTTTTTATTTTAAAAAAATAAATAGTTAAGTTATTGAGCATTAAATAATAAAAATATTAATAATAAAGATGAAATTTTTTATGTATAAAATTAAATATCTATTTTACTAGTTCATAAAAAAATAATTTAGCCATCTCTTATAATTTTTTTTTTATTTTATAGATAAATGTTATTTATAAAAAAATAATTTTTTTATCTTAAGATATATAAAAAAAATAGATCAATCTTTTCATGATATTTATCCATAAAAGAATAGCTCTAAAAGGTAATGGAAAGAAAGGATAAAAAAAAAGAAAAAGAAAAAGAAAAGGAGGATACATAATAATACAAAGCTAAAGCCTCTTGATTGGATGAGACATCTTCATAGTTATTATCATGATGTTGGTCTAGCAATCCAGCTTTTATAATTTTGAAAATATAATAATATCTTTTAGATTTTTTTTGAAAATATTTAGTTCGAATTGACTGCCATTTTTATCTAAATATCTATTGACCGAAATTATTTTGTGCTATCATCATTTTATATTTAATCATCGATTCATGTATACATATATACAGAAATAATTTTCATAAAAATAAAATATAAACTGTTGGGGATAAATTTTACTCCTGCTGAAGTTCAGTCTGAAGCTTAGTCTAATGCAGCTGGTAATCACGGAAGAGCTTC
This sequence comes from Cocos nucifera, assembly GCA_006176705.1. Taxonomy (NCBI): domain Eukaryota; kingdom Viridiplantae; phylum Streptophyta; class Magnoliopsida; order Arecales; family Arecaceae; genus Cocos; species Cocos nucifera. Next base: position 325,925 of record QRFJ01000589.1, read on the forward strand.
AATCAGAAATTCTCTTTCTAGCAGCCGGATTCATTCAGTGGCTGAATTACCCAACGGACAAACCTAGCCAAACTTCTCAGCGGCTGAACCCCAGTCGAACCTCTTCAGTCGGTCGAACTTCTCAGTAGCCAAACTTCTTCCGAACTCCTCCAGTAACCGAGCTTCTATGGAAGTCGAACTCCTTCCGAACTCCTCCAACAGCTGAGCTTCTATGGAAGCCGAATCCCTTCCGGACTCCTCCAGCAGCCAAGCTTCTACGGAAGCCGAACCCCTTCTGGACTCCTTCAGCAGCCAGACTTCTATGGAAGCTAAACTTCTTCCGGACTCCTCCAGCAACTGAGCTTCTATGGACGCCAAACTCTTTCCAGACTCCTCCAGCAGCCGAGCTTCTACGGAAGCTGAACTCTTTTCGGACTCCTCCAGCAGCTGAACTTCTATGGAAACCGAACTCCTTCCGGACTCCTCTAGTAACCAGACTTCTATGGAAGCCGAACTCCTTCTGGACTCCTCCAGCAATCGAGCTTCTATGGAAGCCGAACTCCTTCTGGACTCCTCCAGCAGCCGAACTTCTATGAAAGCCGAACTCCTTCCGGACTCCTTCAGCAGTCGGACTTCTACGGAATTCAAACTCCTTTCGGACTCCTCCAGCAACCGAGCTTCTATGGAAGTCGAACTCCTTCCAGACTCCTCATCCAGTCGGGCTTTTATGGAAGCCGAACCCCTTATAGACTGTTCCTTCAGATGGATTCCTACAGGTGATTCCACTACTGAACGGTTACAATTATCACGATAATTATGATTATCATTTATCAAGACAACACGATCGACATTTATCAAGTCAATCACGATCGGTATTTATCAGGATGATTATGACAGTCATTAATCAAGGCAGTTACAACAAGCTCTGCCTATAAAAAGGGATCCTTCAGATACGTTTTTTCTAAGCTTTCTTCTTCTTTTCGAAACTTTACTGAACTCCATACTGAGCACTCCATTTCTTTTAGCTAGAGCTAACTTGACTGTCGGAAGGTCCTACCGGAGCCATCAATATCGACTCCGGATGGGACTTTATTTTGCATATCACTTGCGGCGACCTCATTTTTCTCGACTCCAGCTCGATCTGACGTCAACCAAATTTTGCATCAATAGAATTGGCGCTAGAAGAAGGGCCCTCTGTTCTTGAGATTTTCTTGATCTTAAAGGAGTGCTCAGCAGTGATCTAGAGTTCTTCCCAAAAAAAATGCCTTCCAGGAAAGCTTCGACCAAGCGATCAATGGCCTCTACAGCCATATCCCATCCAGATACATCAGTTCCCGCTCCAGCTCCGATAACTCAAGCTCCACCTGCAGCCATAGTGGATCCGAAGCAGTTTAACCTACTGATGCAGCAGGTTCAGGGCCTCACCGGGATGATGCAGGCCATGTGGCAGCCCCTGATGATGACTCCACCAAGAAACCCACCATCAGGTTGTCAGAAATCGATCCCAAGGAAGAGCATTTGGGCTAGCATGCCCGTCGCCATTAGGAAGGAGAAACAGAGAGTAGAGGATCTAAGTTTGGATCATGGTTCTCCTCCGAAGGAGACCTTCCCCATTTGTAGTCGAAAGCCCTCCAAAGTCTGCGACCGAGACGATGTCCTCAATCACAAACTATGGAAGTTGGACCGATGGATTGAGGAGCTCGACCACGTCACCCTAGCTCACCATGACGACGTCCGCACCGATCCTTCTTTCTCTTTTCAAATTATACAAGAGTCCATTCCACCGAACTTCAAGCTCCCTCAACTTGAAAGCTATGATGGAACCTCTGATCCGATTGATCATCTGGAGGCCTTCCAAATCATGATGTTGCTTCATGGCGCACCAGACGCCATATTATGTCGAGCTTTCTCATTTACCTTAAAGGAAGCAGCAAGAAATCGGTACTCAGCATTGAAGTTGGGTACGATCTTCTCTTTTGATCAGATGAGCCATCAGTTCATTGCTCACTTCGTCAGTAGCCGATGTTCGTGCCGAAGTTTGAATTTTCTGATGAATGTCAAGCAGAAGGAGAGAAAATCTATTCGAACTTATGTCATCCGATTTAACGCCGCGACATTGGAGGTCCGGGACCTGGATCAGTCTGTTGCAATGGCCGCGCTCAAGGACGGCCTTCAGAAGAATGATTTACTATTTTTTCTAAAAAAGAAGTATCCCAGAGACTTTGCTGATCTGCTTGCCCGGGTCAAGAGATATGCCCATACGGAAGAAGCCTTCAAATTGAAGGATGAAGAAGTCGAAGGAGAGTAGTAGGCGGACGAGTCTAATAAACTCACCACCGATGAAGGGTCGAGTGAAGTTCGACCGCGTTCACGGACTCCTCCCAAGTGCAAGTAAGCCTAAACTCCTCGAGCTCGTCATCAAGGAACCCCCGACAGAAGGGCTTCAAGAAGTCCTCTTCTCGAAAGGTTCCATAACTATTTCCCCCTCCGTGCTTCTAAGGCTCAAGTTTTGACGAAAATTAGGAACCAGCTGCCAAGATCAGAAGAATTACGATCTTCTCCAAACAAGCATGATCAAAGCAAGTACTGCCTCTACCATCGCGACCACAACCACGACACTAAAGAATGTGTTCAGCTCCGAGACCAAATCGAGGAGCTTGTCAGGAGAGGCCAGCCGGGTCGGTTCCTCTGACGCCAGTCTGAAGTAGGATAAGATCGACCGAGGATGCTGCCATAGTCAGAACCACCAATGAAGGAGGAACAACAGAAAGGTCGGACGCCTCTCGTATCATCCATGCCACATCTGGGAGGAGCTTGGTACTTTGGCAATCTGTCATCTCTAGCGTCAAAGCCAAGAGGAGCTCGCTTCAAATTATGTGATGACAGAAAAAATTATATAAAAACTATGCAAAAAACTATGCAAAAATTATGTGATGATAGGGAAGAATCAGTCAATAGTGGCCGTATTAAGAACAGGAGAAGAATCTCATCCTAACATGAGTTGGTCAAAGTCCTTCAACCTCGGCTAGAGATAAGATCTCTCTTGAGCGCCCGAGCTTCAACCTCGGCTAGAGATAAGATCTCTTCCGAGCGACCGCACTAACCTCGGCTAGAGATAAGATCTCTTCCAAGCACCCGAGCTTCAACCTCGACTACAGATAAGATCTCTTTCAATCGACCGAGCCAACTCGGCCAGAGATAAGATCTCTCCCGAGCGTCCAAGCTTCAATCTCGGCTAGAGGTAAGATCTCTTTCGAGCGACCGTACCAACCTTGACTAGAGATAAAATCTCTTTCAAGTGCCTGAGCTTCAACCTCGACTAGAGATAAGATCTCTCCCGAGAGATCGTGCCAACCTTGGCTAGAGATAAGATTTCTTCGAGCGACCGAGCCAACCTCGGTCAGAGATAAGATCTCTTCCGAGCGCCCGAGCTTCAACCTCGGCTTGAGATAAATCTCTCTCGAGTGCTCGAGCTTCAACTCGTGCTAGAGATAAGATCTCTCTCGAGCGATCGAGCCAACCTCGGCCAGAGATAAGATCTCTTCCGAGCGCCCAAGCTTTAACTTCGACTAGAGATAAGATCTCTCCTGAGCGACCGAGCTTCAACCTCGACTAGAGATAAGATTCTCGTCCGAGCGACCGCACCAACCTCGACTAGAGATAAGATCTCTCCGATCGCCCAAGCTTCAACCTCGGCTAGAGATAAAGATCTCTCTCGAGCTTCGAAGGCCTCGTTCATTTAGAACGAGATGGGTGGAGAGGCCCTGTCAACAGCCCTTATGTGCCCCCATAGTTTTAGAAACAGAAGGAGAACCTCATCCTAATGCGGCAAAGTCGAAGACCTCATTCATTTTAGACGAGATGAAGGGAGAGGCCCTGTCAACACCCTTTATGTGCCTCCACAGCCCGTTAGAAATAGAAAGAGAACCTCATCCTAACGCAAGCAAAGTCGAAGGCCTCGTTCATCTTAGACGAGATAAGAGAAGAGATCCAGACAATGGCCCTTATGTGCTCCCATAGCCCATTAGAAATAGGAGGAGAACCTCGTCCTAACGTGAGCAAAGTCGAAGACCGGGCCTCAAAGTCTGCAACAACCTTAGCTGTAGGAGATAAGATCTCCCCCGAGGGTCCGGGCCAACCTCGACTGCAGGAGACAAGATCTTCTCCGAGTGCCCGCATCAAACTCGGCTGTAGGAGATACCTGTTAGGAACAGAAGGAGAACCTCATCCTAACGTGAGCAAAGTCGAAGGCCTCAATTATTTTAGACAGAATGAAGGTTCTGAAGATGGCCCCATTATGCTCGACAATAATAGAAGACAAGATCTCTATCGAGCTTCAACTACACTTGCAACCTCGATTGGAGATAAGGTTCAGAGCCTTAAAGAGGACTTCGACAGTCGTCTTTTTGTACTTTCTTCCTTCGAGTTTCGAACTCGGGAGTGGAGGGACTATTGTTGGGGATAAATTTCACTTTTGCCAAAGTCCAGTCTGAAGCTTAGCCTAATGCAGCTAGTAATCATGGAAGAGCTTCAATCAAAAATTCTCTTCCTAGCAGTCGGATTCATTTGGTGGCCGAACTATCCAACAGACAAATCTAGCCAAACTTCTCAGTGGTCGAGCCCCAGCTGAACCTCTTCAACTGGCCGAACTTCTCAGCAACCAAACTTCTTCCGAACTCCTTCAGTAATCGAGCTTCTACGAAAGTCGAACTCCTTTCGAACTCCTCCAGCAGTCGAGCTTCTACGAAAGCCGAATCCCATCTGGACTCCTCTAGCAGTCAAACTTTTATGGAAGTCGAACTCCTTCCAGATTCCTCTAGCAACCAAGCTTCTATGGAAGCCAAACTCTTTCCGAATTTCTCCAGTAGTTGAGCTTCTATGGAAGCCAAATTCTTTCCAGACTCCTCCAGTAGTCAGACTTTTATAGAAGTTGAACTCTTTTCGGACTCCTCCAGTAATCGAACTTCTACGGAAGTCGAACTTCTTTCTGACTCCTTCAGTAATCGAGCTTCTACGGAAGCCAAACTCTTTTCGGACTCCTTCAGTAGCCGAGCTTCTAAGGAAGTTGAACTCCTTCCGGACTCCTCCAGCAGTCGAACTTCTATGAAAGCCGAACTTTTTTCGGACTCCTCCAGCAACTGAGCTTCTATGAAAGCCGAACTCCTTCTGGATTCCTCATTCAATCGGACTTTTATGGAAGTCGAACCTCTTACAAATTATTCTTTCAGATAGATTCCTACAGGCGATCCCACTACTGAATGATTACAATTATCACGATAATTATGATTGTCATTTATCAAGACAACACGATCGATATTTATCAAGTCAATCACGATCGGCATTTATCAGGATGGCTATGACAGTCGTTAATTAAGGCAATTACAACAAGCTCTACCTATAAAAAAGAATCCTTCAGATACGTTTTCTCTAAGCTTTCTTCTTCTTTCCAAAATTCTGTCGAACTCTATATTGAACACTCCATTTCTGTTGGCTAGAGCTAACTTGACCGTTGGAGGGTCCTATCAGAGCCACCAATACCGACTCTGGATGGGATTTTATTTTGTAGGTCACCGATAGTGATCTCATTTTTCTTGATTCTAGTTCGATCCAGCGTCAACCAAATTCTGCACCAACATAAATAAAAACAACTATGTACACCGATAAATTTTACTGTATGCGAAAAAATAGATGTCATTATGCGCAAGAACTAAATTTAAAATGCTATGCAAACGATTAAATATGAGAGGATGACAAAAGCCAATAGTTTTACCCCTCACATCCATCTTTTTCTTCTCTCCATCGTGCTAGAGGTGATATGGTAGTCTGCAATGTACTTTTGGCTCCTAGACTAATGAAAAGTTACTTGTCCAAATAATGCTAAAGTAGTAAAACAAGCCAGCACATGGTTATCTATTTAATCACCTCAGAGAGAGAGAGAGAGAGAGAGTTAGTTTAAGGTCTTAAATTTTTGGAATTGTGGTGAAAAATGATATAGCTTTCATGCCAGTAATCTAAGAAATGACCATCATGACAGAGTCGTCTCTAGCGTGTTGCATTCCTACGGTCAACATTATGGTAGGCACCGATCTAGTGCAACGTAGAATCGCTCTTACAATAAGCAACCTATTTTTGATTGATCTTTATTGGTGCAGAATTCGATTGACGTTGGATCGAGCTAAAGCTGAGGAAGAAGAGGTCGCCATTGGTGACCTGCAAAATAAAGTTCCATCTGGAGTCGATGGTGATGGCTCCAACAGGATCCTCTAACGATCAAGTCAGCTTTTCTGACCAACAGAAATGAAGTGCTCAGAAAAGAGTTTAGTAGAGTTGAGTTTTTGGAAAGAAAAAGAGAGCTTAGAAAAAATATATCTAGAGGATTTCTTTTATAGATGGAGTTCGAAATAGATTGATAGTAACAGCAGTAGCCGTTCGATAGCTGGCCGCTCAAAACCACATGAGAAAAATGCCGTCTACAGTAGACTAATAGTGACAGCCATAATCTTTAGGTAGCTAGCCGCTCATGACCGCATGAGTGGGGTGCCGCCTACAGCAGACTAATAGTGATAGTCGTAGTCGTCTGATAGCTGACCGCTCAGGACCGTGTGAGTGGGGTGCTGCCTGCAGTAGACTGATAATGATAGTCGTAGCCATCCAGTATTGAGCCGCTTGGCACCACGTGGAGAGGTGAAGAGCTTTGACGTATGTCAATTCTAGAGAAGTTCGAACTTCTAAAGAAAATATGGCTAGAGGGGATCATCCAAAAGGAATGCTACTTGAAATTTGAAAGTGATCTACTAGAGAAATCCGGAAGGAGTTTGACTGATGGAAAAGTTCAGAAGACGTTCGGCTCCTGGAGGAGTTTGGTCGAAGGAGAAGTTCAGAAGGAGTTCGATCGAAGAAGAAGTCCAAAAGGAGTTCGGCTTCTGAAGGAATCTGACTAAAGAAGAAGTTTGGAAGGAGTTCGACTCTTGAAAAAACTTGACTAAAGGAGAAATCCAAAAGGAGTTCGACTCCTGGAGGAATTTGACTGAAGGAGAGATCCGGAAGGAGTTCAGCTCCTGAAGGAACTTGATTGAAGAAAAAATCCGAAAGGAGTTCGGCTCCTAGAGGAATCCGACTGAAAGAGAAATTTAGAAGAAGTTCAGCTCTTGAAGAAACTTGACTGAAGGAGAAATTCGAAAGAAGTTTGACTTCTAAAAGAATCTGACTAAAAAAAAAATTCAAAAGAAGTTTGGCTCTTGGAGAAATCTGACTGAAGGAGAAATCCGATAGGAGTTTGGCTCATGGAGGAGTCCAACTAAAAAAAAAATTCGAAAGAAGTTTGGCTCCTGGAAGAACTTGACTGAAGGAGAAATTTGGAAGAAGTTCAGCTCCTGGAGAAATTCGATTGAAAGAAAAATTCGAAAGAAGTTCAGCTCCTGGAGGAGTCTGACTGAAGGAAAAATTCGGAAGGAGTTCGGCTCCTGAAGAAATCTAACTGAAGGAGAGATCCAAAAGGAGTTTGGCTTCTGGAGGAACTTGACTGAAGGAGAAATCTGAAAGGAGTTCAGCTTCTGAAGGAATCCAACTGAAGGAAAAATTCAGAAGGAGTTTCGCTCCTGAAGGAACTTGACCAAAGAAGAAATTCGGAAGGAGTTCGGCACTTGGAGGAATCTGACTGAAGAAGAAATCTAGGAGTTTGGCTCCTAGAGGAGTCCGATTGAAGAAAAAATCTGATAGGAGTTCGGCTCCTGAAGGAGTCCGACTGAAGAAAAAATTCGAAAGGAGTTCGGCTCCTAGAGAAACTTGACTGAAGGAGAAATTCGGAAGAAGTTTGACTCCTAAAGGAATCCGACTAAAGGAGAAATTCGGAAGGAGTTCGGCTCCTGAAGGAGTTCGACTGAAGGAGAAATCTGGAAGGAGTTTGGCTCTCGAGGAACTTAACTGAAGGAGAAATTTGGAAGGAGTTCGACTTCTGGAGGAATTTGACTGAAGAAAAAATTTGAAAGAAGCTCCTGGAGGAGTCCGACTGAAGAAAAAATTTGGAAGGAGTTTGGCTCCTAGAGGAACTTGACTGAAGGAGAAATCTAGAAGGAGTTTGCTCCTAAAGGAATCCAACTGAAGAAGAGATCCGAAAGGAGTTCAACTCCTGTAGGCATCCGTCTGAAGAAGAAGTATGGGAGGAGTCTGGCTCCTGGAGGAATTCGACTGAAGGAGAGATTCGAAAGGAGTTCGACTCCTGTAGGCATTCGTCTGAAGGAGAAGTCCAGGAGGAGTCCGGCTCCTAAAGAAATTCAGCCATTAAAGAAGTTCAGCTAGGGCTCGGCGACTGAAGGAGCTCGGCTAGGGTTCAACCACTGAAGAAGTTCGACTGGGGTTCGATCGATGAAGGAGTTCGATTGGAATTCGATCACTGAAGAGTTTGGCCGGCTGAAGGAGTTCGACTAAGGTTCGACCGTTGGAGGAGTTTGGCTGGGGTCTGACCACTGGAGGAGAATTTTCGATTGAAGCTCTTTTGTGATTACAAGTTGTATTGGGCTAAGCATCAGGCTGGATGTCAACGGGAGCAGGATTTATCCTCAACAATAGTTCGCCCCACTCCCGAGTTCGAAATTTGAAGGGAGTATAAAAAAGCGACTATCGAAGTCCTCTTCTGGACTCTACACCAGTTCAGGTTGAAGCTCTGTAGAGATCTTATCTCTAGCTGAGGTTGAAGAAGATCTCATCTTCTATTGAAGGATTGGAGGTTGGGGGAGATCTTATCTCCAACTGAGGTTGAAGGAGATCTTATATCCTGTTGAGGTTGGCGTTGAAGCTCGGAGGAGATCTTATTTTCTATCGAGGTTGAAGGAGATCTCATCTCCTGCTAAAGTGGACATTGAAGCTCGGAGGAGATTTTATCTCCAACTGAGGTTGAAGGAGATCTCATCTCCTGTTAAAGTGGACATTAAGACTCAGAGGAGATCTTGTCTCCAACCGAGGTTGATGTTGAAGTTGAAGCTCGGAGGAGATCTTGTCTCCAGCCAAGGTTGAAGGATCCCTCCTCTCATCTCGTCTAAAATGAACGAGGCTTTAAATTTTGCTCACGTTAGGATGAGATTTTTCTTCTATTCCTAATGGACTATAGAGGTACATAAGGGCCATTGTCGAGGCCTCTCCCCTCATCCCGTCTAAAATAAATGAGGCCTTCAACTTTGCTCACGTTTGGATGAGGTTCTCCTTCTTTTCCTAATGGGCTGTAGGGGCACATAAGGATCGTTGTTAGGGCCTCTCCTCTCATCTCGTCTAAAATGAACGAAGCCTTCAACTTGCTCATATTAGGATGAGGTTCTCTTCCTATTCCTAACATGGCAATAGGGGCACAGACGGGCCATTGAATGGGCCTCTCTCCTCTTTCTGTCTTAAATAATCAAAGGTCTTCAACTTTGCTCGCATTAGGACGAGGTTCTCCTTTTGTTCCTAACGGATTGTAGGGACATATAAGGATCATTATCAGGGCCTCTCTCCTCATCTCATCTAAAATGAATGAAGCCTTCGACTTTGCTCACGTTAGGATGAGATTCTCCTCCTATTCTTAATGGGCTGTAGGGGCACATAAGGATCGTTGTCAGGGCCTCTCCTCTTATCTCATCTAAAATGAATGAGGTCTTCGACTTGCTCATGCTAGGATAGGTTTTTCTCCTATTTCTAACATGATAATAGGAGCACAGATGGACCATTGAATGGGTCTCTTTTCTTCTCCTATCTTAAATAATCGGAGGTTTTCGACTTTGCTCGCATTAGGATGAGGTTCTCCTCCTGTTCCTAATGGGCTGTAGGGGCACATAAGGGCTGTTGTCAGGGCCTCTCCCCTCATCTCATCTAAAATGAACAAGGCCTTCGACTTTGCTCACATTAGGATAAGGTTCACCTCCTATTCTTAACGGACTGTAGGGGCACATAAGGGCCGTTGTCAGGATCTCTTCCCTCATCTCGTCTAAAATGAATGAGGCCTTTGACTTGCTCATGTTAAGATGAGGTTCTCCTTCTGTTTCTAATATGGCCACTATTGATTGCTTCTTTCTTGTCATCATATAGTTTTTGCATCGAGAAACAATAATATTGAAATGGAGGAGTTTTTTTGAAGGAAAGTTACTGGTAGTACATCCTTAGATTTTTTGAGTTCCAAGGTCATGGGAGCGTTGTTCCTCTGAGCTCCTTCAGATGATAAGTTTTGGGCTAGACGACCTCCATCACTTCATATGGGCCTTCCCAATTTGGGACAAGCTTCTCTTGGCTCTGACGCTGAGAGATGGCGGCTCGTCGAAGCACTAAGTCCTCCACTCTGAACATTTTACTTCTGACTCTGGAGTTATAGTATTGGGCCACCCTTCATCTTTAGGCTGCCATCCGAACCTGGGTTTTCTCTCTTTTTTCTTCCAACAGATCGAGGTTGACTCTGAGGTCCTATGAGTTATGCTGCTCATTGAAAACTATGACCCGTGCTGATGGAAGTTTAAGCTTGATTGGTATGACTGTCTCCATTCCAAAGGCCAAGGTGAATAGTATTTTCCCAATCGATAGTCTTTGGATAGTTCGGTACGCCCAGAGAATGTGGTAGAGTTCGTCCATCCAGGCCCCCTTTGCTCTGTCGAGCCTTGTCTTGATACCTTGCAGTAAAATTCGATTGGTCACTTCAGCTTTCTCATTTGCCTGTGGGTGAGCTACCGATGTGAAGTGATGGAAGATGTTTAAATCTTTGTAGAACTCGACGAACCTCATCCCAACAATCTGTCGCTCGTTATCTATTATAAGAGTTTGGGACAAATCGAACCAACAGATGATTGACTTTCAGATGAAGTTCTGTACCTTGGTCTCGATAATTTTTGCTAGTAGTTCGACTTCGATCCATTTGGTGAATAGTCTATCACGATCAAGAGGAACTTTCGTTGCCCAGATGCCGTCGGAAGAGGACCAAGTATATCCATTCTCCACTGCACAAATCGCTAAGGTGCGCTCAGTGGAGTAAGCTCGGAGGTCAGCTATCTTTATATGTTTGTATTCTTCTAACAACGGTCATATTTTTTGACATACTCTATAGAGTCATGGTACAAGGTTGGTCAATAATACTCTTATTGAAGTAGTTTTTATGATAGGGACCTGGCTCCTGCATGACTTCCATAAATTTCCTCATGTACTTTTCATAATGCGAAGTCGACCTCTGAAGGTCGGAGACATCTCAACAGCGGTAGCGAATACGACCTCTTATATAACTTTTTTTCATACAAAACATACAAGAAGGCTTGATTTCTAAGTTTTCAAGCTTCTTTCGGATCATGAGAAAGAACTTTCTCTTTGAGATAGACAGCTAACGGGTCAATCCAGCTCAACTCAAGCTTCATCTGCATAATGAACTATGATTTCTCTGAGCTTGGATATTTTAGAGTCTTAAAAAATACTTCTTTGAACAGTTCGACTGGGGCTGAAGTGGTCAATTTAGAAAGAAGGCTGATTTTTGTATTTTCTACCCTCAAAATCTATCAAATGCCAAAACTGCCGAAGATCGGAGTCAAATCTTTTACTTTCTCAAGGTATTTCATCATACTTTCCTCCCGTGCTTTATAGTTGCCACTAAATTGATCAACCACTAATTGAGAATCACTATAGATTTGAAGTCGGTCTACTTTTAACTCTCTTATTATTTTCAATCTGACGATCAGCACTTCATATTCGACCCCATTATTAGTTGTAGAAAATTTGAAGCATAGCGCGTACTCAATGATGACTCCCTTGGGGTTGACTAAGACTAACCCCGCACCTGCTTCAGCGGAGTTAGATGAATCATTCATGTATAGGGCCTAAAAACCTTCAAAAAGATCGACACTCTCTTTGGAATGGCTCGGTTGCGATAACAGAGCGCCAGTCTCATTCTGTTCAAGCTCAACATCATCAAAAATGGTATATTCTACTACAAAATCTATCAATATCTAGGCTTTGATCGATGGCAAGGGTTGATAGTTGATGTCAAATTTCATGAGCTCGATTGCCCATTTTGCAATTCTCTTAGAAGCGTCCGTTCGATGAAGGACTATTTTTATTGGTTGATCCATAAGGACCGTTATGGTGTACCCTTGAAAGTAAGGTCGGAGTCTCCTGGCAGCAATTAGAAGAGAGTAAGTCAATTTTTCTAGCTTAGAGTACTTAGTCTCTGCATTCCTCAGAACCCAGCTTACATAGTAGATCAGTCGCTGCATCTTGGCTTCCTCCTTAATCAGGACTGTTGCCAAGGCCGTCAGAGAGACTGTTAGATACAGGAATAATTTTTCTCCAAATTTGGGCTTTGCCAATAGTAGAGATGAGCTGAGGTAGTTTTTCATCTCCTTAAATATCCGTTGGTACTCCGTCGTCCAGCAGAAGTTCTTTGATTGTCTGAGAACTCAAAAGAAGGGCATGCATTGCTCGATCGATCTCGAGATGAAGCGATTCAGGGATGCCACTTTTTTGGTCAGGCGCTAAACTTTTTTGATTATTTTTGAAGTAGTCATCTTCTAAATAGCTCGAATTTTCTCTGAATTTGCTTCAATCCTACATCTTGACACCATAAACCTTAGAAACTTTTCTGATATCACACCAATGGCGGACTTGGTCGAGTTCAGCTTTATCTTGTGCTTCCTAAGTGCACTGAAGGTCTCTTCGAGGTCAACGACGTGGTTTATAGAAGCTCGACTTTTGATGAGTATGTCATCTACGTACATCTCCATGTTGTGATCGATCTACTCCTTGAAGATCTTGTTAACCAGGCGTTGGTATGTTGCCCCTACATTTTTGAGTTCAAAGGGCATAACCCAGCTAATCGATCCTGGGTAGAAGGTAACTGTCTTTTGGACAGATCTTATTCAGCTTTTTAAAGTCTATACACATCCTCCACTTATTGTTTGCCTTTTTAATGAGGACCACATTTGAGATCCAGGTCGGATAGTTAACTTCTCAGATGAATCTAGCTTAGAGGAGCTTGCCTACTTCTTTTGTGATTGCTTTCTATCTCTTCGGAGTGTAGTTGCACATCTTTTCTTTTATCGATCGATACTTAGGATCAACGGCCAGTCGATATTCTATGATCTCGTCGTTAATTTCTGGCATATCTACTGGAGCTCAGGCGAAAACGTCCGCATTCTTCCTGAGGAAGGTGATGAATTGCTTTCAAACCTCATCCCCTAAGTTGGAGCCGATCTGTACAACGTACTCCGCATTCCCATCGTTTAAGGGCATAGATATGAGGTCCTCCATATTCTCTCCCTGCTCCTTGATGAGGTCATCACGGACATCTAGCCCGTCAACAGGATAAGGGTCAAACTGTTCTTCCTTTTGCAGGACGATTGAGTAGTAATGCCTTGCTAAAGCTTAATCTCTCCTGACCTCTTGATCCCGTAACTTGTCGAGAACTTCATCTTCAAATAATAAGTTGATACCACTGTCTAAAGTGCATTTAGATCAGATCGATCAAGAATAGCATTATAGGTAAATAGAGCCTTTACGACTAAAAAATTGATCTATGCCTTAGCCAACTTCGGGCATTGCCCTATAGTCACAGCCAAAGTTATTATGCCCTCAACTAGTACGGCATCGCCAGTGAAGCCTACCAATGGAGAGTTCGTAGGTCCCAAATGGTTATTGAGTAAGGACATTTTTTGAGAAAGCATTATAAAATAAAATATCAACCGAGCTTTTATTATCTACCAAAATACAACGTACATCATAGTTGGCAATGTTTAAAGAGATTACAACTACGTCATTGTGCGGAAGCTGGACTCCTTGAGCATCTACCTCAGTGAAGATTATGAGTTCTTCAGTCCTCCATCTCTTCACTGATCCCTCGAATCCGCTGGCCTCTTCTCATCGAAGTTCTTTCGAGATAGTGTTGATGTCGAGAGATGGCCGATCTCCTTATTGTTCCTTCCCCCTTGGTGATTCAGGCTGCGGTAGTGCCCTTGGTCGATCTTTCCGTCCTTCAGGCTGACGCCATAGGAATCGACTGAGTCTACCTTGCCTGATGAGCTTCTCGATCTCATCTTGAAGCTGAATGTACTCTTCAGTATCATGACCATGGTCACGATGATAAAGACAGAACTTGTTAGGATTGTGCTTGCCAGAGTGAGTACGCATTTTTTTTTGTCTCGGTAGTTGCTCCCTGATTTCCATCAATACTTAAATTTTTGGAGCATTGAGAGAGGTATTGTTGTGAAATCTTCAGAGGGGTGAACCCCACCGTGCCCTTCTATCAGAGCTTCCTTGCCTCCGAGCCTGGGGAGAAGTTCGGACTCGCTTGCACTAAGAGAAAGTTCGGAAGCGCGGCCGAGCTTCACTTGACTTTTCTTCCTCAGCAGGCTTGCCTGACTCATCGATTCACCGCTCCTCAATAGCTTCATCATCCTTGGCCTTGAAGGCCTCTTCAGCTCGGGCATAACCTTTAGCCCGAGCCAACATATCGGTAAAGTTCTTGGAATACTTCTTTTTCAGGAAGAATAGCAAATCATTCTTCTGAAGGCCATCCTTGAGTGTGGCTATTGCACCTGACTAGTCCAGATTTCGAACCTCCAATGCAGCAGCATTAAATTGGATGACATAAGCCTAGATGAATTCTCCTATCTTCTACTTAATGTTCATCAAGGAATCTGAACCTCGACAGGGATGCCGGCTGCTAACGAAGTGAGCCGCAAACTGATGGCTCATTTGATCAAAGAAAAAGATGGTACCTGGCTTAAATATCGAGTACCAATTTCTGACGGCTCCCTTGAGGGTGGACGAAAAAGCCCAGCATAAAATGGCGTCTGGTACATCGTGGAGCAGTATCATTATTCGGAAGGCTTTTAGATGGTCGATCGGATCGGTGGTCCTATCGTAACTCTCAAACTGTGAAAGCTTGAAGTATGGCAGAATCGATTCCTGTATAATTCTCTAAAAAAAAGAAGGGTTAGTACAAATATCATTACCATATGAGGAGGGAGTATGATGGAGCTCTTCGAATCGTCGGCTCATTTCTAGAAGCTTTTGATCCAGAAGATCTTCACGATTGTTGATCTCTAGGATTTTCTGATGGAACGGATGTGAGGCTTCCCCCTGGGTTGAGTCATGATCCGAGCAAGGGTCCTCCATCCTCTGCTTTCTCTTTTCGAAGATCAGAGATCGGGTAGCCCAAGTTGACCATCCTCAGATCAGACCGTGGGACTTTGGAGAAGCCTGCTCTGACCGAATCGATATCGGAGCCTACCGATGTATGGCCTACACCACTTTTGTGAGACTGTGAACCTACTAGACCAGTAGGTTGAACTGCTCTACATCTACCATGACTGTAGGTGGAGCCTGAGTTGCTGGGACTGAAGTGAGAGTAGATAGGTCTGGATGGGATCTGGCTGTAGAGAGCGTTGATCATCGGATCGAACCTTTTCTAAAAGGCATTTTTCTCGGAGAAGAACTCTAGAGAGAAAGAAAAGAGATTGCTGCTGAGCACTCCTTTACGAATAAGGATACTTCAAAAATAGAGATCCTTTCTCCAGCATCAATTCTGTTGGTGCAGAATCTAATTGACGCCGGATCGAACTGGAGTTAAGGAAGAAGAGGTCACCCTCGATGACCTGCAAAATAAAATCTCATTCGGAGTCAGCGGTGGTGGCTCCGGCAGGATCCTCCGACGATCAAGTCAGCTCTTCTAGCCAATAGAAATGGAGTGCTTAGGAAAGAGTTCAATAAAGTTGAGTTTTTGAAAAGAAAAAGAGAGCTTAGAGAAAACATATCTGGAGGGTCCTTTTTATAGATGGAGCCTCAGGTAGACTTATAGTGATAGCTGTAGTCGTCAGATAGCTGATCGCTTAGGGCCACGTGAGAGGGGCATCGCCTACAATAGACTGATAGTGACATCCGTAATCGTTCGATAGCTGATCGCTCAGGACCGTATGAGTGGGGTGCCACCTGCACTAGACTGATAGTGATAGCCGTAGCCGTCCGATAGCTGACCGCTTAGGGCCACGTGAGTGGGGCACCACCTTCAGCAGATTGATAGTGACAGTCATAGTCATCCGGTACTGAGCCACTCGAAGCCACATGGAGGGGTGAAGAGCTTTGACGTATGTCAATTTCAGAGAAGTTTAGACTTCTAAAGGAAATATGGTTAGAGGAGATCATCTGAGAGAAATGCTACTTGAAATCTGAAAGTGATCCGCTGAAAGAATCTGAAAGGAGTTCAACTGATGAAGAAGTTCAGAAGGCATTCGGCTCCTAGAGAAGTTCGATCGAAGGAGAAGTCCGAAAGAAGTTCAACCAAAGAAGAAGTCCGAAAGGAGTTTGGCTCCTGGAAGAATCTGACTGAAAGAGAAGTCCAAAAGAAGTTCGACTCCTGAAGGAATTTGACTGAAGGAGAAATCTAGAAGAAGTTCGGCTCCTAGAGGAGTCCGACCAAAGAAAAAATTTGGAAGGAGTTCGAATTATAGAGGAACTTGACTGAAGGAGAAATTCGAAAAGAGTTTGGCTCCTGGAGGAATCTAACTGAAGGAGAGATCTAAAAGAAGTTCAGCTCCTGGAGGAATCCAAATGAAGAAGAAATTCGGAAGGAGTTCGGCTCCTGAAATAACTTGCTTGAAGAAAAAATTCGGAAAGAGTTCAACTCCTGAAGGAGTCCGACTGAAGAAAAAATTTGAAAGAATTTCGGCTCCTGGAGAAACTTGACTGAAGGAGAAATTCGAAAGGAGTTCGGCCCCTGGAGGAGTCCGACTGAAGAAAAAATTCGAAAGAAGTTTGGTTCCTGGAGGAGTCTAACTGAAGGAGAAATCTGAAAGGAGTTCGACTTCTGAAGAAATTTGACTGAAGGAGAGATCCAGAAGGAGTTCGATTCCTGTAGGCATCCATCTGAAGGAGAAGTCTAGAAGGAGTCCGGCTTCTGAAAGAATTTGACTGAAGGAGATATCTGGAAGGAGTTCGACTCCTGTAGGCATTCGTCTGAAGGAGAAGTCCGAGAGGAGTCCGGCTCCTAGAGGAATTCAGCCATTGAAGGAGTTTGGTTAGGGCTCGACGGCTGAAGGAGCTCGGTTGGGGTTCGGCCGCTGAAGGAGTTCGACTAGGGTTTGATCGATGAAAAAGTTTGGCTGGGGTTCGATCGCTGAAAAGTTCGATCGGCTGAAGGAGTTCGGCTAAGGTTCGATCACTGGAGGAGTTTGGCTGAGGTCCGACTACTGGAGGAGAATTTTCGATCGAAGCTCTTCTGTGATTATAAGTTATATTGGACTAAGTATCAAGCTGAACTTTGATGGGAGTAGGATTTATCTCCAATAGTCTTGAAAATGACACACTCTAAAATGGCACTATCAAAGTTCATCTTTAAATGGGTACTCCAAATATGAGGGTCTGATAAGGATGAAGAAAGACTTTAGATAATGCAAGTTTATAGAGTTCTAGAAAGAAAGTTTTAATCTTGTTAAATGAAATAGCAGCAAGTATAACCGTATTGCTAGCATCAATCATGGTTATGCATGATTTTATTATTTAATTAAAGTAGAACTTTGAGTTTATCCCTACCATATAGTTATAAATATATTTTTTTTAAAGCAAAAAAAAATTATATTTATAATTAAGTCCAGTGAATAAATGGATAGAGCCTTACTGCTCTAATTTCGATGAAATAAAAATAATAAATTTTTATTTTTAATTTGAATGATTATCCGATCTAATGAGAAGTTGAAGATAGATTAGTGCCTTGATGCGGAAATGGGTGGGTTCTTCTGGACCATTGATTTTCTTTTTTTTTTTTTTTTTTTTTTTTTGGCCAACAATTCAAATAGAAAAATGGTCATATCCCTTTTTAATGTGCGGCAGCGTTTTTGCGATTATAATAAGAGGGAGAGGCAATTGCTCTCCCCCGGCTCCACCAGCAATCTCAGCCCTATTAGGTTAGGTGAAGTCCAACCACACAAAATTTTTGTTTCTTTACCTATATCGATAAAATGAGATTCCTGATCAGGCTCACAATAAAAACTAAATACACTGCACGTAAAAAAATTTTAGTAGCACATTATGCTCAAAACGAGAACTACAATCCAACATTTATCACGATTTCGTCATAGATTTTCTTTTTTGATATATAAACTAGACAGACCTCTCAAAAGAATAACAAGATCTTTAAGGAAGACCATGCAACAATTAGATAGGTGCATCATTGTGAATACATTAGGCTACAAACTTAAGCTTCGCTTTTACTAAAGTTTGTGCACATCCTTAGATTAGGGCACAATAAGTTCATCTTTAACCAAGCTCAAATCATGCTTCCTAACAATCTAGTCATCTGAACCATGGCACTTAATTATAACACTGAAAAGTAAATAGAGATCACAGGACCCAGGATGCATGAAAAGTGAAATAAATAATCAATAGAAAACCACCATAATAGTACTGATGGCAGGAAATTAATGGATAACGTTGACAATGGTCTGATCACACGTCCCCTCCCTCGTAGTGCCCACTGCTTTTGGTCCCTCTCCGTCTTGTAGCCGCATCCACATAAATCCCCACCAAGAAAGCACACCACTTCACCCCAATCTTCCAGTGTTTCCTTCACTACTTCAGTTACCAGGATCGTTGATGGGGATTGACACTTTTAATATTTTCATCACATATATGTTCGCTTCTTTTTCTTTTCCACTTCCTTTCCGTCTTCTACCTTCTTGGTGGTATATATAGACTTGATTCCTAAAGGACCACCATTGTTTCTCCTTATCAATATCACCTTTTTCATTCTATTCCTCATCGGCAAACTGCTCGCAGTACAACAGTATGCCTATCTCAGCTCCATATTAACGCAAGGTTGATAACCCTTAGGCAAATTAGCCATGATATTTACTAACAAAAAAAAAATGAGCATAGTGGAAGGTGGGCCCTCTCTTTCTGGCAGAGACAGCACCACTCTCATGCTATGTGTAGCACATAGCTAGTGCACCAGACCAATCACCCTAGCTCATTCCCATGGGCTTGAATGACCGAGGTGACCATGATGACCATGATCATATTGGTGCATGTGGCGTAGGATATATATATTATTTCTCCATACTGTATGAAGTCCTATGTATGTATGGACCGGACTACTTCTCTCTATAAAAAATCTACCATATTAGAGTTAATTCATCAACTATTAGAAGATAATTTAAGTGAACAGCATGTGCAGGTTCAGTTATTACAGCTGAGCCGCAAGCCGGCCTAATATTAATATTCTGAGAGAAAGCCAAGTTAATATTAAATCTAATGCATGTTTAGCAGAAGTAGTTGAGGCATTGGCTAGGGCTTTGTTTCCTATATTCATAACCAAATTTTTTTTCTGATTGATACTATTCTTCATAGTTCTAGTCCTATGCAGTCCTGTCGCTAGATTGTGTTTCCCCTATTGACTTGAATCTTTAATTTTGAAAATCTAGAATAATATTGCACTTTGCAAAGTGATAACAAAAATGCTAAAGTGCCTGTTTATAATTAATGACAAGGCTATGCAAGCCTTTAAGTGCCATCAATCATTTAGTTTTTTTGAGGAGGTTCTAGGATAGGTATAGACCTAGGTACTGCTTTATATGGTAAGTAAAGGCACTTTAATCGAGCATTGGAGCAATGCTTGAGATATCCAGAAAAGAGGTCCAAAAAGGCATCCCTTAGGAATTCATATGGGGGATGATGTCATTGACCATACTTGTGAGTGGATGTCCAAGGCACTCTCTCTTCTTTTTTGGGAAGACTTGGGCACGATCTTTTCAACCAAACCCCACGTATCTCCATAGCAATATATGAGGCCGTATTGCATGTCATGACCTTTTAATCAAGTACAGTTTGTGGATGTATAATTTATGGATAAGTTAGGTGCAATTGTGCTCATGGTGGTGGAGTGAAGTCACGCCTCACCCTCCATGCATGGTAGGACCCAAGCTTGCAGCCTCCACCAAAATGGAGGAATTAATTAAATTTTTGGTAATACGATTCGCATAAATCACATGTAAAAGATCAACGATCATGAACATTTAGCATATGCACATATCAATCTTCGTTCGTGTATTCAAAACGAGCAAATTACACCCTACACCGTATGTACTACCATGGCCATGCATGCACCAAGCCAGTCAGCTCATCTCCTTCCGATGGGTTAATCATGGAGCCGGCTGCATGATGGATGAGGTGATTGGCATGATGCACGGCCATATTGTAAAGTGACTTATGTGATATAATTTCCTCCGAAACAAGCCATTGCATCCTGGTCATAATGTTGTCTTGCGTACTGACCGACCTCTTGGTGCCTGTTCTGAACTTGGAAGTTAGACAGCATTCTTTGTGGATGCCATCACCTTTCTATCAATTCCATGCATCAGAGTTTGGATGTCTGCTTCTATAGATCTTCCCTGTACCTCTCATATGAGATTTGACGTGTCTCCTTGTTCTCTTTATCGGTGGACTTCTGAGACGAATCCAATGCAAGCAGGAACTTCGACTAATTCAGATCCTATTGGCTGCTGGGTTCTCTTCAAGATAATGCTGGCCAAGCCTCTCGAAGTGGACAGGTGCCTCGAGTTGATAACCTTGCCCTCTGGGTCCCGCCCCCCGCCCTTCCATTTAGCCAGACAAAGACCTTACTGGTTGAAAGAGATATCTTATTGGTTTTGAATGGTTGGATGAGTCATTAGCCTTATCTTCCAGATGGACCACTTTCTTCCCTTTTTCAACTTTAAAACTAGTTAAGCATCTAGAGATTCGAATGTCTCTTATGTTGGAATAGGGTCACAGGTAAGGACTAGCGGAAAGAAGAGAACTCTTACATTATTAGTGAGTGGCCAGCTCTCTTGTCAAAGAACAATAGAGGAAGTGAGACACTTCCTCCAGTTTTATTGATCAGAGAATAAAATATATATAAAGAATATTTAGCAGGAGAAATGGAAGAGAGAGACCGAAGAATAGTCAACATAAACTCATGCATCGAGCTCCTGTTTGCACCAAGACAAAGAAATCTAGAGCTTTCTGTGACTGATAAAAGCCATTTGGAGATTATGGCTTGGAAGATATGAAATGATCCTTAGAGATGAGAAGCACATGGGGCTACACACAATACAATAAATTAAATCCTCTTGCTTAATGGTTTTACCTTGCTAACCAGGAAGCAGCAGGTGACCTATGTTGGAAAAATGCTTGAGAAAAATTGAGTGTTTTCATATATATATATATATATATATATATATATATATATATATATATATATATATATATACTGTGCCTTGCACCTTTCAATTCCTTAAAATACAAGGCCTTCAAAACACCATTTGGAGATAGATTGGGGTCCATTTAATGCACAGCATATTTTCCAATTGGAAGCTTTCCTGGTGGGTTGAGGAAGCCCCACGGGAAAAGGGCAAACTTGGTCACTTCATCTTTAAGCTTGGGTTGGCTAGGATTGCCTGAACCAATATCTTCGTGTGAGACTTCGCCCTGCATGGTGCCTTTCGCTGTGGTCAGTTGCTTGGGGGACCACCCAATAGTCGTAGGAGCATTCCTTATAGCATTTGGATATTATACAGTAGTAGTTTTGGCCCTACGTTGGCAACTTTTGCCGCTTGGGTGTATGCTAGTGTCTGTAAAATACAAGTTATGTGAATGCGAGCGTTCCAAGGCATTTGTGCCTACAAACTGTTCAATTTTTTTCAATCCTGCCCAGACTTGTTCACGGGCTGGGTAGCCGGGTAGCCCGCTCAAGCCCCAAACCTTTTGGCAGGGATTGGGCCAAGGATTTAGCCATGGTGGGTCAGGCCACAGGTCGAAAATAGGCCTGTTTAAAAAAAGGTTTGGGCTTGGACTTGGAGATTAAAAGTATACATGAGCAACGGGTCGGACTGCCCATTACATGATCCAGTGCGATTTGGGCCATACGACCCGATGCTGTGCCAAGCATGGCCCATTAAAAAGTGCCGAGCTGGATGAGAGTTTGCAGCCTGCAACTCAGGCCCGGCATGGTCAATAATTAAAGGTTTGAGTTGGCATGGCCCACAAGCCCGACATGGTTCAGATATGAAACAGCTTGTATGCTAGCCCGGCCTTTTTTTTTTTAAATTTAAAAAATATAATTTTTTTTATAAATTAAAAAAAATTAATGAGTAAAATTAAATATAGATGTTGGATTTTTTTTATAAAAATAGAAAAATTATCTTGTAATGATTGGGAGTTTGATGTGGACCCCTATCGATTTATTAATAATAATCAAAATGGTATAAGAAACGAAGGCTATGCCTAATCGAAAAGAGAAAAATAGAAACGACTCATCTTAATAATTAAAAAATAAAAAATATAAATTATAAATATAAAAAATTAATAATTAAAAATTTTATTGATCACGTTGATGGTATTAGCATCGATGTTGTCGGATGTTAATCGTTCTATATTCTCTCAAAATCTAGAATGCTGGAAGTGATGGCTGTCTTTGAAAATATGACTGTTTTTGGCTTGGACTCCTTTTTTTTCTAATGTAGTTTATGGGTTCTGTGTTCTCTCACATGCATCAAACATGCTAAAGTCTAATATTTTTAATTTTATAAGACATGCTTTCCTTGTTTCCTTCAAATTAATACTAATTAGAATAACAAGATAAAATAAGATGTAATTTTTTTAAATGAAAGTTGCTATAGTAGGGGAAAACGTGGACATAAAAAACTTGGTCTAAGACAAGTTTAAATTCAATATTAAATTTTCAACTAATTATAACCAAGAAGAACTTATATCCTATGGTATGCATCACATGATCATGCATATTGATAATTACAATCATTTATTTCTGTGGCGATGCACCAACATGTGCATTTGATGAATGAGGCCATTAAAAATGAGTAGTGGTGATTGGTGATATGGACAGCCATGTGATGTATAGTGTAATATAATTTCTGGTATATAAGGTCAAATTAGATCTAGATCTCTCCCATTTGAATAGGGTTTGATAGGTTAAGTCTAACCTAATTGTCTAAATCTAGAAGCCATATTTGGCACTTCCAAGTAATATTTATTGGGCCAAATCAGGTAGAATCAGGTCTCATTCAATTTTATGAGACTAGCATCCAATTAAGGCAAGGTCTTACTTAGTGACTCATGCATGCCTCATTAGTCATCACTTCACACTGGCTGGAGTTGGAGGAATGAATTGAGTCCAAAGCCATGTGCTCTCGCTCCTATGTCAGATCCAAACCAAATTTTCTAAAATGAGATATGTGTGACATACTAGTTCCAAGTTCTAAAACTAAATTAGCCATTACATAACGTGCCTGACCGGTAATGGCATTAAACAGGCCATGCCTGGCATGGCCCATAATGGCACCAAATGGGCCATGCACATTTGGGCTACTTTTTTTTTTTAAAAAAAAAGGAAAGAAGAAATGGGCTGCCCATCAAGCCCATGTGCCGCACATCAGGCCCACAGGCCTGACGAGCCACATGCCATGCCTGGCACGCCAAACCCAGGCCTAGGGCCGTGCCAGTTTGGACCCTGGCCTTGTGGGTCTAGGTCGGGCTGGGTCGGACAAGGCATGGCCCAATGCTCATGTGTAATTAAAACCTGAGCTTAGTCGTTATTTTTTTGTTGTTTATTTTTATTTTAAATATTTATAATTTTAATTGATAATTATTATTAATATATAACTAAATGAGATAATAAATATACTATAAATTGTTGACAATATTTAATTATTTATATTTAATTATTTAAAATATTATAATATTTTTTAGTATTTTTTTTAAAAAAATTGAAAGAAAAAAAAAGGATGAAATCCAAGGCTCAACCCAAAGCCTAAAGCCTAACGGCTTGGGCCTGTATTGTAGGCATGATGGCCGAGCCCGGCCGGACCTGGGCCTCAATCATTTATTTTGACCTTTAGGCAAAGCCCGACATGGCTTGATCTATGAACAGATGTAGTGATATCATCATATATCATCAATATATTTTATTCATTTTAAGTCCTTTAATAGTTTTGCACTATTGGGGAATCCCTTATAGTAAGTGCTTTGCATCATAAAGACTCGTGCACGTCTAGATGGGTGACACATCAGCCATTTCAGATATGGATGGTTGTCTCAACCCATCATATTTGGTACGATACAAAGATAGTTAACAGCTGCCTATCTCTAAGACTTTCCCTAAAGCATAAAAATTGTTATATTAATGAAGTACTAAAATTTAATTAAAAGTTCAAGAAGCTATCAAGGGATCAGACTTTCTAAAATTAGGCAACATCCTTTCTAAGTTTATACCTGTGTCCCTACTGGAATTGTGGTGGAAGGCACTCGTTTCAAGTACATGTAAATCTTCTCCTGTCAAATGGTGTAAACAATTGTTGTTAAGGTGGTTAAATGTCGATTTATTAGCCAGAATTAGGTGAAGACAGACAGAATTCTTCATTGCTTGTGGTGTGGTAATTCTCTTATCATGCTAATTCTTCACTCCTGGTGGTGTGACAAGAATTTCATAGTATAATATCATGGTTGTTCTGCTCATTTTTCATTGCACATGGTGCACGAGGCTCTCGCCATTGTAGAATCTGGAAAGGATCAGATATGTTTTTATGTCTCGAACACATGGCTTCGAGATTACGGTGGAGCAATTTTATCATTGCATCGAGGCTAGTCATTAGATTTTCCATCCATGTATTATTTAAATAAGTATAATTATATCTAAAGAAATAATGATAAAATATGATCATGAGTTCTATATATGGTCCATAGTGATTGTTAGAGGGTTTTGTGAAACAAAAGATGAAAAGATATCTAGTATTCAATTCTATATATTATGTACTAAAAAGATGAGAAACATTGTTACTTTATAAACAAGGCAATGTCACCAAGGTATCCGTTTATATTTCTGGCAATCTCCCTTAATATGTTCCAGGAATAATGAATTTAACCATCGTTTAAATTTTAAAGGGAACCACCGAGTTGAAAGTTGGCATTTTAGTCTCGGTTTTAACATTACGACCTCGATGTGCTGCACCAAATTTGGGTTCCCACCGTATCGGTCGTGGTCACTAGGAACGATGGCAGCGTTTCGAAAAAAATAAAATCGCCGACTAAGTCAACTTTTGCAAAAATAAATAAAATAAATATTTTCTTTTTTGGTCTTTCTAAGTCATGTGCGGTGCCTGCGCTTAATTTTGAGATAAAAGAAGGGGCATGTACAATATTATTATTATTATTCAGACCTAAATCCTTTAAAATATATTATTAAAGACTTGAATGAGAGATGGGAAGGCCGGTGTGACTATTTGTCTGCCCAAAGTAGGCTATTGGGAAAGCTTAAAGGATGCGCATCTGCCTAAAGTTGATAGAATACAAATGAATGAAATATGTAATACTACTTGCACCAATCTCGATGTCTGAGTCTAGTCCCATTTCTCCCTAAATGTGGTTGCAAAAGTTGTCTTCTCCAAAATATTTATTTTCTGCTTGATATATTTTGATAATCAAACAACAAACATCAGTAAGATTCAATTTCTATTTAAAACCAACCATATACAAGTATTGGCTAGAGATTCAAGTTGCGCAAACCATAGGAATTTGTCACATGCTTTGATTATAAAAATTATTAACTTGGGATATACATATGATAGGCTGTCCAACTTTAGGCATGTCAATGTGTACTGCTTTAAGCAGCAAACTTTATGTGACAAGCATCAATTGTAAACGTTTAGCTCTGTCACATATTTCCTTGAGATACAAATTAGATCAATATTTTAGGGGAAAAAATGGCATAATCTTAAACAAAATGTTCAAGGTAGTGAAATTTCCAAGGGATAGAATTTTCCATAGACTAACATTTTGTGTGATCTTAGTAAACCCTTGCTTTTCTCTCTTTATTAAAAAGTATATAAATGGAAATTTCTCTTTAATTAGATAGAGATATTACAATCATCCATGTTTCTTTTCACATGCATCCCATGTCCAAGTTTAATCCATCTTCCATATATAATGCAAAGTTTAGGATGCAACTCTATATGTGAAGTAATACCATGTTCTATCACTTTTATCTAATATTGCCATCTCTTCTAATCCAACATCTATCAAAAAGATGGGATAAAAAAAAATGGGGTCAATATCTATCTACCGTCATCTCATGGGAAATCTCCACTCCTGCTCTTACTCCTGCCAATTACCAGCCAATAGTTTTCTTCGTTCAATGGTTATTTATAATAAACCAAGTTTATGACTTGGCAATAGCATCAATAGATTAAAAAATTCAAATATAAATCAAATAAAGAGACCGTGGTTGCAGCGATGCACTAAAATTCTCATAATGAAGTTGGCATATGTCAAAATATTTTTAAAGGTTTCATGCATTATAATGGTAGGGAATTTTTTTGATAGTTATTAGGTGGCTTTCTAGTTCGACTACTTCAAACATAATTAACCTTCCTTTTTATCAAGGTTGTTAGAGAATGGTAGCAGCTTTTATTGAGAACGTGAAGCAACTTAACCAAATCATACTTTTGTTTTAGTTTGTTATGCTCTAAATCATCTTTTATCTCTTAGTTTGTCATGCGTCAAAAGTAGTTTAGCAATGCAGGGTATAATTTATCTCCTGCGTAGTTGGAAAGTTTAAAGTATCAAGAAAAAAAAACCTCCTCATTTTTTATTTTTTTAATTTTTTGGCTCTTCCTCCAGGTAGAGAATAGAGCAGCTTAATTGCACCCCCAACAGCTCTTCAGTCTTTTATAATAAAACATGTTTGTAGAGAAGTTAACAATTCTGCAGGCTGAATGTGTAACAACCAAGTCCACTCCATTGGAGCTTTGGACTGGCCGAATGAAAATGCCCAAATGCCGTGTATCACATAAGAAAGAGGAAGGAAGAAGACTCTTAACCGAAGTCTTCTTCTCCTCCGATTTTTATGAGATCAGGGCGGAGAGGAGTTCCAGTGAGCTTAAGAGAGTCCATCTATAAAATCCCTCTTCTCCTCTCTTGGATTCTCACCTAAAATAATTGAGAGATCACACAAATTAAGAAATTTTTTCGAGAGTTTCTTCTTTAGGTTGCTGCTGAGAAGAAGGATCGTTGGAGCCTTCTCAAGATGCCGGTGCAAGGCCAATAATCCATCGGATAGAAGGATATTAAGCAAGATCTTAACGCTCAAATCATAATTCAATGAGTCTAATTTATTACTGAGATAAGAATTCCTATATATAATCATCATTAAATATGCTATTTTAATTATTAGATTTATATTATTGATTTTATACTATTTTATGTAAATTGATAGATTTGTTATGCTTGAGACACTACTATTTCTTGTACGATTTTCAACATGAATACGTTCTATGTTGACTATATGTGAGTAATATGGTATGATTATATGGGTACGATATACTTGTCTTGATCATACTATAAATTAAAATTGATATAATAAAATTAGTATATAATAATTAAATAAAAATAATATAGTTTGGACTAGTCTCGTCATGTAAAATAATCTTCATGGACTTACGCATGAAAATATGATCCGAAAAAGATCATGAGAAATATGATTCAAAAAAGATTTAGAGAAATATGATTCAAGAAAGATCATGAGAAAAATGATCTAAAAAAGATCATAAAAATTTGATTCGAGGAAGGCCACAGAAATTTGATCCGAATAAAAAATCGTTGCATGAGCTTAATTAATTCAAAGTCAGAAAGTTAAAGATTAATGAACTGTAACTATAAAAAGAGGAAGCAAATGTTAAGAGTAGAAAAGCTATTATTAAATAAAAGACTTTATTCGATGGCATGTGGCAATCTATTTCTTGATTATATGCTTGATGCATTCTTATGCCAATATTTAAGTTATTTCAGCTATGTGATTTGAGTTTTCATGATTTTGTTTTAATATGCTTATTGATATTTTCAGTATGGCTATTATTTTGGTATAGATGTACAGTGATTCTTATTGAGCTGGAAAAGCTCATATCCTTCTATTATCTTTTTTTTAGAGATACAGGAAGCTTAGTGTGGATGGGATTGGGTCAGAAGTTCGAGTATCGAAATTCTTAGAACTTTAGTTAACTAAATTTTTGGATACCTTTGGATATTTGAATAGTTATGATTAAATAAATCGATCATTTATTTTGATAGACCGACTCGATTGACACATTTGATATTTATTTAATTATTTTAGAATATTTAAATTTTATATTTTAGGTCTTATATGATTTTTAGGGCATCATTCTAAGGTTCGTGTGGCCGTATCACGTGATCAACTTAGGTACTAGGTTCGGGGCATGGTAGAATGGCATGATATATTGTTAATTATATGGCTATGTTGTTACTTATAGATGTATTTATTCCATATAATAAATCTATTTTCATCAAAAAGAATAGTACTTCCTAACCTTCTTGGCAGCTTCACCGGATCTTCCCCATGGATACGACGGTGGTCTTCATCTCATGATGGTGCGCGCTCTCCATTAATTCAACATATCCTGATCTTGTTCTCTCCATATATAATTTATCTGCCCAACGCTTCTAATTTTATATAAAGAAAGTAGCAAGTATTGTTTGCTTGTTTTGTTTTGTTGAAAGCACGTATCGTTCGTTGACGTCTAAATTTTACCTTCATAGAAAATAAAAGAAGAGGTGGAGACGGGTTTCTACAGGAAAGATGAGGTTTCTCCTCCATGGCAGTCCAAGTTACAATAAAGCAATCTGTTTCTCCTCTAATCCAACAAACCGAGAGAAATTATGGATGCTAAATTTCTCCACCACATCACAAGTGAGGAGGGAAACCTCGGATTTTCTCATCCGCGGCGAGCAAACAGGATTTTTGGGTGCAAAGGTGCATCCTTCTTATTCTTTTTTTTATTTTCTTTTCCTTTTTTTTTTGTACCTTTTTCCTTTTTATCTTTTTTTCCCCCACCAGCTGATTGGAATCTCACACAGCAACAAATACAGCATAGCAGAAGCGAGTTCCAGCTTCTCCTCCACAACAAATTATCAAGAGGAAGGTGTTTTCTTCTCCTCCTCCTCTACATCTTCTTCCATGTATCACTCAGCCTTCAAGAAATCTAATGTATTTTCTCTTTTGATGCTGCATGCTGTAGACTTCTCCTTGGCAACAATCAAAAACTATGGATTTCTCCTCTGGTACACCAAACAAAGAGAAAGGTATGTTCTTCTTCTTCCTCCTTCCTAAAATGTTTTTTTTTTCCCTTTCTTTCTCTTTTTGTGCGTCTACTTCCATGAAAGGATGTTAGGATGAGAGTTGAATCGCCTAGGACAGAACACATTTACCTCAATCCATAAGTAATGCTTCTCAAAAGAAAGAGCACCCCAGGAACTACGGAAAGCTTTTCCAGTAAAATTTGTGGTCGGCCTTCTACTATTTTCTCCCATGTCCTCCATGATAAGCGTCAAGTGCCAACTTACCATTGGCTCTTCGGTGCTCTTCAAGATAATTGTCATGACCGAGGCCTATCTGGATGCCGGTAACCTTGTCCTCTGCGTTCCACGCTCCCTCCCTATTTTCCCAGAGAATGATCCGTTGGGGAGGAGAGGAAGGGAGAGCGCCACGTGTCCCTTATAAGATATTGGTTTCTTTGGGCGAAGGGTGGAGTTTGTTTAGGTTAGAGGTTAACCTGACAATAGATCCAATCCCAATTGGCTCCCAATATTTTGAAGTCAACTGGACCAACTAACTCAACCCGTCCAAACTAGTATTGAATTAGTTCGGACATCAGAAAAATAAAATAATAAATAAATAAGCAATTTTATTGAAAATATGTTTAAAATAGAAGGTGAATTATATAAAACAATAAATCATACATTTAAAGACATCTTACAATTTTGAAAAAAAAATCATCTACAAATCTTAAATATCACCACATTATTAAGAAATGTTATTCAAATCATGAGTAAACAATCTCCGAAAATTAAGAATAAAATATGAATATGGTTCATGATAGTATCATGGCATACAGATATAAGAATCTATCACACAAGATGTTTGGTGACCATAGCAACACATAGAACTCAACAATAATAACCACCTAATAGCTTCTACTATAAATTATTAAATACTATAATAAAATTGTATAAAATCTGCTATATATTATACAAAGATCAATTTGGTTTGCTTCTATTTGCATGCGCAGAAGACAGCCAAGAACCCTAGGCCGGTCTATTATAGCCCCGATGATAGGCCAAGAAGTCATGATTTTGGAGGAGGATGAGGACAACCAAGTAATGGGGCATTGTTCATGGTATAGAAAATGGACTGAATGCCAAGATGTAGTATTAAGGACGGGCTGAGCATTAGGAATAGACCAAGTGTAGACCAACTACCAGACTATATATAGATTGAGCGTAAATTGAGTGCGAGGGTACAGATCGGGCATAGACCCAATACCAGGCGGCAAACCTAGCTACGGTGCTAGGATTTAGACCAAGCATGAAATAAATAACAAGATCAAAGCCACGCACAAACCAAATATTATGATGTGGGACAATCTCCAAAAGAACTATTATCGAAACTGTTATTGTTGAAAATGGTTTGCGCTTCGGGAGCGAAGTGGTCGGCTACTCAAAAAAGATGCTGAAGTGACCTACAAAATAAAGTCTGAGTTGAAGAAGTTGACTCCGATAAGGATCCTCTAATGCTCAAGTCATCAGAGAACGGTCGAGCAACAACGAGTTCTCTGAGAGAAATTTCTTACTTACCTAGATCCTCGGAGTTTATAATATTTGCAGAGAAATATCATAGGAACATGCAGTTCTATAAGTCTCAAGCCATTAATCATGTTGTTGTAGACGAGATATTCGCTCCGCAAGATCAGAGAATTCAAATATCCTTTTTTCCTTCATAAACTGGATGAGTGGTGTCACCTCATGATACATGAGGATCCCATTTATTAATTTCATTAGCTGTCATGCCTTCTTAAAGTGGGTGAGTGGTTGCCATATAAATTAAGAGGTCATTAATTGAGGTGTTAGAGTGGACCAAATGATGGATGGAATCAAGTAGAGTCTCAGCTCAGTATATATATGGCCAAAATTTTGCTTGAAAAGCTCCTCTCATAGTTTTTTCTATACCTCGGATAGCTCATCCCATACCTCAGATAGTAGCAGAGTATAGCTCTTTCCAGCGGCATATAAATTCGAGGCATCGAAAATATCTCTGTAATAGAAACTATCAGCATTGCAAGTTATTGAAATAAAAGAAAAAAAGAATGTTGGTTTGATTGGAGGATCAACCGAGGCTAACCCAATTCTTCAATTCACTCGGGCTCACCACCAAACTGAAAGCCGATCCATCTACCGTCACACTGGATTCTAAAGAACCTAATCTCAAGGCTTTTGATGTCTGATCCATTCAGAGCCTGCAGATCCAAATACCTCAACCAATATATATTGAGTCTACCACATCAGCCAGGTAAATTGAGCAGTGACCTGATAGGTGATCGATGGCAATAATCAAGGAAAAAAAAAAAAAAAACCTAAATTGGTTTGTTAGTTCCTATCATTTTTGGCGTCATGATTCATAAATCTTTACTTTTCTTTCTTTTTTTTTCTCGCATCATGCTGCCGAAAAGTTCATTACTTCAATTTCATAGAAAATGAGCATAGACACATATTGGCTCACATGTGAGGGAAGATACCGTAAAAATATACTACTTCACATGAATTTCCCCAATTCCTTAGTATTGCCTGTATAAATTTAATACTAGGAAAGCGTTTTGAAGATTCACGTAGCTAGAGGACAGGAAGATCAAATGCATGATGGACAATTTTGCTTACCAACTCTAAGCGGTTATTACACGTCGCAGACATGGGATGTGCATGATGTGTGGCCTAATTCGGGCTTTGACATGTCTTGCCCCTCATGCAAGCCAAGGCCGGTGGCTATGCAGCTAATGCCATGTAACCACGTTGCAGAACCAAATAATCCAACTCACATTGGATCGCGTCCACTTCCATCTTGTTTAAGCTAGGCAAAAAGAAGGTGGAAGTATGTATCAGTATGCTAAGATATTTGGTTTTCACTTCCAAACCTAAAGAATTGCACGTATGAGTGCGCATGCACGTGCGTGTATGTGCACGTGTGAGTTTAACATAGAAAGTTAAGCTGAATCTCTAATTAGGGATGGCAATGTAGCCAATCCATCCATCGGATACTCGATTCGGTTTATCCTGAATGAGATGGGTTTTATCTAATCTAATTAAAACATGAGGCAAGCATGAGTTTTAGATAAAATATCCGAAGCGGGTTCATGTTAGGTACATGTAATGATATGCCTCATCTCGAACTTGACTCGATATATAACCTTAATCTAAACCATTCTTTTCAAAATTATAAATATTTTCTAACGTTTGTACGATGAATTTCTTACTCGATCTGATCCGATCTAATTCATCTTATCTATATGACCTGATTTGATCTTATCTGCACTACTACTTAATCCGATCCGACCTGATCCAATCCGAGATGGGTACGTAATGGGCATGATATAAGATTTTTAATTATGGGATATGTATGGATATTGGCTAATTCGATCCATATCTAACATATATGTTTCCATCCAATCTTTGATAGGCAAAACGATGGATTAGATTTATGATACTATTCCATAGCTTCGAGAGAGGGAAGCTTAACCATTGCAAATTAAGATTTTTAAGCAACACTAATAAGTTTATCATCACTGATAATTTTAGTACATGACTTATATACTTTCATGTGGAAGTTTAAAGAGTAATTCTTTCTACACCAAGTTTAAAAAGTAATTCTTTCTACACCGTGTAGAAAAACTGACGTGGATTGCACCGGATGATCCCATTGGAATACATAGTCATCACTTTCCAACATGCATTTAATGCTCCACAATGCTTGAAATTTTGAATGACGAAAATACTTTTTTTTAAAAATTATGGTATCTTTTTACAAAAATTTTGGCATCCCTACATAAAATATAGCATTTTATTCAGAGTGTCATAAGTTTTGTAAATGAATGTCATAATTTTTGTATAAAAATATTATAATACGGTATGAAGAAAAAGAAAAAAAATAATGAATATATATGAAAAGAGCATTATGACATTCCTTCAGAAAAATTATGACATCCACTCATAAAAATTATGATACCTTGAATAAAATAAAATGCTATATTTTTTATAGAGATCATAATTTATGTGAAGGAGTGTCATAATTTTTTTAAAGAGATATCATAATTTTTGAAAAGGGATATTTTTGTCATTCAAAATATCCGAAGTAGGTTCATGTTAGAGATATTGGCTAATACGATCCATATCTAACATGTTTCCATCCTATCTTTGATAGGCAAAATGATGGATTAGATTTGTGACACTATTCCATAGCTTCGATGGAGGGAAGCTTAACCATTGGAAATTAAGATTTTTTAAGCAACACTAATAAGTTTATCATCACTAATAATTTTAGTACATGACTTATATACTTTCATGTGAAAGTTCAAAAAGTAATTCTTTCTAAAAACTGACATGGATTGCACCGAGTGATCCCATTGGAATACATACTCATCATTTTCCAACGTGCATTTAATGCTCCGCAATGTTTGAAATTTTGAATGACGAAAATGCTTCTTTTTAAAAATTATGGTATCCTTTTACAAAAATTATGACATCCTGAATAAAATATAATATTTTATTTAGGGTGTCATAATTTTTGTAAATGGATGTCATAATTTTTATATAGAGATATTATAATACGGTATGAAGGAAAAAGAAAAAAATAATGAATATGTATAAAAAGAACATTATGACATCCTTCAGAAAAATTATGACATCCACTCATAAAAATTATGATACCTTGAATAAAATAAAATTTCATATTTTCATATCATAATTTTTGTAAAGGAATGTCATAATTTTTGAAAAAAAGTATTTTCGTCATTCAAAATTTCAAATGCCATAAAGCATTAAATGCATCTTGAGAAGTGGTGGCTAATTTTTCTACACCGCATGCATGCGGTGTAGAAAGAATTACTTAAGTTCAAATGCATGGCGGCAGCTTGCAAAGTGCTCTTGTTATTGGATTTGTTACCATACTTTAATTTAAGATGAGAAAATATCTCATACTTCAGACTTCTTTGATAGCCCAGAAAGTGTAAAGCAATAGAGTCGTAACGGAGAATAAAGGTAGCAACGTCTAACTGTCATAGGTTATTCTTTCATAATTGAATCTCTCACAGAGTCCTTGTTGAGGGTGTTGTCTCCTTTATGAATGTTGGACATACCTTTGCTTGAACTGTTATTTTAACCGCATTAAAAACCAGGCTATCATGTAGAAATATGAACTGTTAAATTAAAACCTAGAGTTTGAACTAACGTTTGGAAGCATTTACGATTGCTAATTTGCTGTGCACTCAATCTGAATAAAAACTAAAATTGCTTCAGCTGTAACTGTTGGTGAACTCATTGAATTGTCATTGCTAACACCAGTCCTCACCGTTTCAAAAGTGACCATGAAAACATTAGTTTTTTTGGCAACCATACATGTACCGCATGCCACACCAGAATCTAAGAGTGATATTTCTCATATCTTAGCCAACAAATTCTGTTGTCTCTTGGGCACAAGAGGGTATAGTTATACCAAGTACCCAAATTTGCTTAGAAAGAGTGGCCATAGGTGCAAACAAACAAAGGGACTGTATTTGAATAGGTTTGCTATATAAAATTTAAGAAAGTAGTGGTTAGCGAGTAGTATTTAGATTTATTTTGGAAGATGTCTTCAAGAATCGAATCCAAAATTTTTAAACTTTTAATTAGGAGCTGCTAGGATATACTTGGTAGATAAAAAACCCCGTGAACCAATGTCTTTGACTGAACCAATATAAAATATCTTTTTCTTATGAATCCAGGATACAATATATGCTGACTTTCTTTTCAATTGCAACGCATGTACAAAGGAAACCAAATGCTCATATAGGCCTACGTGACATGGTCATGTTATAAATGATACACTAAACGAAAACAAAATGCTTCCACGATTAAAGGACGATTGGCAAAGGCAAAGCAAGTTTGCATACACCGTCATTAAAGCTCAAAACCGTGCAACTCTTTTTTTTTTTTTTTTTCCTTTTTTTTGCCATTGTTTGACGTCAGTTTTGACCCCCATTTCCCGGTCTGTTTCCCAAATTGAAGGACACATTGCCACTAACACTTCCTCCCAACTTATTTCGGATCCCATCTCCTCCTTCCTCCCCACCCCCCACCCCTTCTTCCCCCCCTTGCTCTCCCCTGTCCTAAAGTTTCCTCTTTTTCTCCCCTCTTCGCAGCCACATGCTATGAGGCTTCTTATTTTCCCCTTCTACCAAAAATAAAAATCCACTCTCAACTTGAAGGAATAATTAGAAGCCGTGGGACGTCGCTTCCACAGCATCCACGTGGAAGCTTCTGCCAAGAAGCCAATTTTCTGCCACTCCACGCGCTTTGTCCATCTTTCTTGGAACCCCTTTTGAAAAGAGTGAGAAGGAGCTCGTCCAAACCGTCACAAAGAGCCTAGCAAGGCCCGGGAGGTGGAAGGGTGGAAGAAAGATTGGATTTTGGGAAGGGAGAGCAGAAATGGAGAGCTATCTGAACCAGAATTTTGGTGGAGTGAAGTCCAAGAACTCGTCGGCCGAGACCCTCGAGCGATGGCGGAAGCTCTGCGGCGTCGTCAAGAACCCGAAGCGCCGGTTCCGCTTCACCGCCAACCTCTCGAAGCGCTATGAGGCTGCCGCCATGAAGAAAACCAACAAGGTTTGAATCCTGCCTGTCCCCTGTGCTGAATTTGTCTGGTGTTGGATGGGTAGGTTGGTGAATTTGCCATGAAATGTTTACTACTTCATTTGCTAGATGTTGTTGGGAGAATATGGTTGAATCTTAGATATTGGTTTGGAACTCGATCCCATTTATGCGTAAATCGTTACATGAATGCATCGAGACGATGAAAACAAATGGGCAGATTGGAGTCCGCTCTCATATTGGAAGGTTGGGGGTTGTATGAGATGGTAGTGATCATCTTGTCTCGGCTTCGGCACTGATCTGCAGGCTGATTTACATCATCTCTTGGGTTCTGATCTTTGACTTAAATATAATTTTCTTGGAATTTATATGAAATATTTTCTTAAGAATTCGTTCATTATTGGAAATTGAGCTTTTCTATCTACAGTTTCCATTCAGTCTGCAAAGAAATTAATTGGTAGAATTAAAAATGAAACAGTGGGAGGAAATTGTGGTAAGTGATGGAAACTAATAAACAAGCAGATGAAATTAAAGCTACAATCGTCTCAAGATAGAGAGAAAATCATGGGTGCCTGTTAAATTATGTAGCACCATTTTATCATCTTCGCTTAAGCTGGTTAGATATGGCATGAGGATAGTCACCTTCTCTTGTATAAAATGACACCTGAAATTGCCTTTTTCAATGATTTCTCCAGAGGATGCTGGAAGATATTTGAAAAATAAAGTGTGCTAGAGGGATTTTTTTTTTTTTTTGAGGGGGGGGGGGGGGGGGGGCGCGGCAAGGGGGCGAGGAGGCATCCCACAAAATTTTGGTGGGTGGGTGGGTGTTATCTTTCCAAATGCCCTACCCAAAACTGGACTTATTTGGATAATTCTATCCTGCCCAATTGGCGGAATAGAATTATCCCATGGGATAGGATAAACTTAACCTCTTGAATTATAATTTTGCCCCTATCTACTCTTTAAACATACCCAAAAAAGGATAGGACAATTTTGTCCTTTTGTAAATCCATATCATCATGAAAATGATGCACTCACTTACCAGTTATCTCTTCAACCAAAAGCAAAGAATAGCTATCCCAGGGAATAGCCTATCCCTTTAATATTAGAAGGGATATCCCTCCAAAAGTTATCCTTTCTACCAAATGTTATCTTTCTTTCTTTCTTCCTAACTCATGTTACCTTGCATTCTATCTCTTCCCTAGTTTTTTTTTCTCTCTCTCTCATCCTATTTGTATTGTACAATTCTAAGGCCTTGCATTCCCAATTATGCCTCTCCCTCTGTGTGTGTATGTTACTTTCTATGTTAAGGTGTTGCAATCAACAGATGAAAATGTGAACTCTTGCACAAGGAAATGCTTTGATTATCATGATGAAATATTATTCTCATATCAAACCAAGTTAAAGATCTCCTCCACAAATTCTCGACAGTTTGCAATTGCACTCCCGAGACAGATCTATCCTGCAGAAGTAGTTGAAAAACCAAAGTAAATGGTTTCTACTTAATGTCTTCAGCCATATTTATATGTGTATTACAAGTTTGATTACAAGGACACCTAAAAGGCTCTCTTAGATATAAAAAAATCTTATTGTTGTCAACTGTTCCTTATCAAATTGGTGATAAATCAACTAATAAAACCAAAACGTGTGCTATTTCTAGTCTTGCAATCACCACTGCTTATGATTTTGGGAATCACCTTTTCCTTTACTTGAATTAGTTTATTTGATGCTGACTTGACATTCAGTTTCCAGTGGTTCAAAGGCTTACATCCTGAGCTGGTTCCCATGTTAGAGGCAATGCCGTGGGTTGTATTGTTCTTAGAGTGGTGGGGTTTCTACCCCTCATAAAGGAAAAGAATATGGGACTTGCAATGATACATAAGATGATATCTGATGGATTTTACATTGTTCATATTGAACAATTCAAGCTCTAAGTGCCTTATAGATAAGTGACTAATGAAATCCATTGAGATATTTAACTAATGTATTATGATGACCAACAAATTTCTCTGTACCAACAGCATGAAGTCAAAACTATCGGACCATTTTCTCAGTGTTTGCTGTAGGTTTGTACAGAATCTATCTTACCATGAAAATTATATGCAGTTGGTTTTGACTTTCAAATAATTAGGATGCCTTTGATTTGAAATCTTTTAGATGGTTCGTCATATATTCTCCTCCAAACTTTGCACAATTGTTCAAGTTTGCCATGCATGCTTTGGTCAAGCTTGATCGTACTCAACAAGTTGACATTTTATTATAGGTCAGAAATTGTAGTCATGTTCTATTACTTTGCAGCATGCTCTTTTGTTCATTC
Organism: Cocos nucifera; assembly: GCA_006176705.1. Classification (NCBI taxonomy): domain Eukaryota; kingdom Viridiplantae; phylum Streptophyta; class Magnoliopsida; order Arecales; family Arecaceae; genus Cocos; species Cocos nucifera. The sequence continues at coordinate 363,939 of QRFJ01000589.1, forward strand.
AACAATTTAAGTTACCTTCTAGTAAGTATTTTCTTACCATCCAACTATTTAACCAGCTTATATTTTGTGATTCCCTTGTTAGTCTCCATCTCCTTCTTTCATGTGTTTTTTTTTGGTAATATTTTTCTTGTTCTTCAGCCTGGCCTACTTGAGGCTTTGTAGTTCAGCTGCATCTGTAAGCTGGTTATTTAGTAGGAAAGTAGCTTCAAAAAGCTTAAATTGTCTCTAAGATATCCTTGACTGATTAAGTGAGTATTCTTTAACAAATAGTTCCTCAAGCTATATATTTTCAGTGTTCATTCACCAACATCATGTGCTTCATTCCTTCTTCCTGTACTCCTTGCCAATCATTTTTATGCACAACTGGTGAAGATACTAAAGTACACTTGATAGTTCATCATGTGGTTTTCATTGGACTTCTTTGAGTTTTTCAAAATTGTGCTCATCAATAAAGAAAAATTCTCGCAGCAATGTTCTTATTTTCAGGAGCCCACATACATATTTCTCATCAACATACCCTAGATAAATGCATGATGATACTTTGTCATAAAACTTAAAACTCATCCTTTTGGAATGTGTCTGGAGAATTTGACCAAAACCTGTTAATCAAATAGCAAGAGGTATGGAATTCCTCTCTTCAAATTGATGTGGGCAATTTGTCTATTAATATGATGCTTTTAACTCTTCATTATGATGTAGCATATCTTTCTAACTATGCCATTATGTTGCAAGGTTTTCTATGCCATTTTTCCAAAATTCTGACAAACAGCTTTCATGCTTGTTATTACTGTACTCCTCCAGAAATAAGAAATCTGCAAATTTTTAGCATCGAAATTATGGAATCTGTAGAACCATCCCTTGGCCTTCATCTTAGCCAAAAAATTAAACATTTTACACTTGAATTGCACATGTAAGCTCTATTCCTGCTTTAGTTTTGATATAAAAGCTTAGGTTTGGTTTTTGATCATGGCCGCAGGAAGTGATAAGAACAACAATAGTAAACTTAGAGATCAACACATGTTGAAATGTTCTATCAGGTTGAACAAGAAATTAGCAACATGAGAGCTTAACCACTTAGATGGGATGAATTATTCAGAACAAGGAGAAGAAGCTTGCAAGTACCTATAGATCAAGTTGTTGTGCATGTTCAAGTTAAAATTGCTTGTTGAGCTTAGGACCTTTTACATCATTATAGTGATGTAAGGAGGATATTGTCACCTGGTCTCTTCAGAGATCATGTAATTCACAAAGAGCAACAAATTTGCCATCTTTTTATGTCATGGGAGGATGACAATGAACTCAAGAGGTGTGGTATAATTTGGAATGTTGATTTGTCATCCGACTGTTAAGTGTTTGAAGGTTAATGAGCTTCCCAATGTGAAAGCTGAACCAGAAAGGATTCCAACATTCCTTTTGTTCATTCTTCTGATACTGTGAATGGAAGAAAGGCCAGCATGCATACTCCTTCTGATAAAAGAAGTTATATCATTGCAATAAAAACTAATCCCAGAATCAACCTTAATAGAAGAAACATTTTGGTATAATTTAGAGTTTTTATATAAGTTGCGTTAGACTAAAATGATTCACAATTTTACTTCTCATGGTATGGCTTCATGGCTGAAAGTGGACTTCTTTCAATCCTAAGTGATGATTCTTTGGTTGTAGTGACTCCACCATCATCTTTTACCTTGGTTATAATTCTGATGCTTAAAATTTTCTGGTTAAACTCTCAATCCCTTGAACCATTCTTTTTGTTAAACATTTACTATATTTTCAACTCTTTGAAGTCTTGATATGATGCCAAATATATTTAATTTGTTTTTCCCAGCCCTCAAAGACCCTGTTTCAACTTTAGATGTAAAAATTCAAGAAAATTCAAACCCTAATTCCCATCATCCATCTTTATTCAAAAATTGTAGCATCGTTAGCCCTAATTAGCAGAGGATATGCTTTACTCCTTCACCATTCACTGTCAATATCAACAAGGGATCTATCTTGAATAATTTCTATGATGCTATTTTCCCAGTAGATCGCTAGCAGCCTAGCACACTTGTTATTGTATGAATTAGTGGTCTTTCTTACCTTTGGCATATGCTGACATAGAAATATGGTGTTTTTCAGGAGAAGTTGCGGGTTGCTGTTTTGGTTTCAAAAGCTGCACTTCAGTTTATACATGGTAAAATTGTAATTTCTGTCAAGTTCTACTCTTCAAGTTGAAGAATGTGTCATATTTACTTAGTTTCATATAGAAGTCTCTGTAAGTTTGACATTGAAATGTGTTTAGGTATCACATTACATAGCGAGTACACTGTACCTGAAGAAGTCAAGGCGGCAGGCTTTCAAATTTGTGCAGATGAATTGGGTTCCATTGTTGAAGGCCATGATGTGAAGAAGTTAAAAGTGCATGGTGATATAGATGGTATTGCAAATAAGCTTTGTACGTCAACAACTAATGGACTTGTTGCTTCTGAGGATAGGTTGAGATGCAGGCAAGAGATTTATGGAATAAATAAATTTACTGAAATCCCCGTTCGAAGTTTTTGGGTATTTGTATGGGAAGCACTTCAGGACATGACTCTTATTATTCTTGCTGTCTGTGCCTTTGTATCTCTAATTGTTGGCATTTCCACAGAAGGATGGCCAAAAGGTGCCCATGATGGCCTTGGTATTGTTTCAAGCATTCTTCTAGTTGTCTTTGTCACTGCTACAAGTGATTACCGGCAATCTTTACAGTTCAAGGATTTGGATAAGGAGAAGAAGAAGATATTCATACAAGTTACACGGGATGGATTCAGACAGAAGATGTCAATATACGATCTTCTTCCAGGTGACATTGTGCATTTATCAATTGGAGATCAAGTCCCTGCTGATGGGTTGTTTGTCTCTGGATTCTCTGTATTGATTGATGAATCCAGTTTAACAGGAGAGAGTGAACCTGTCATTGTAAATAAAGAAAATCCGTTTCTTCTGTCCGGAACTAAGGTCCAAGATGGATCTTGTATAATGTTGGTAACAACTGTTGGTATGAGAACACAATGGGGTAAGCTGATGGCCACGCTCAGTGAAGGAGGAGATGATGAAACTCCATTGCAGGTCAAACTGAATGGAGTGGCAACCATCATTGGGAAAATTGGTCTTTTCTTTGCAGTTGTGACATTTGCGGTGCTTGCAGAAGGCCTAATCAAACACAAAATTCTAGATGGTTCATACTTGAGCTGGTCAGGAGATGATGCATTGGAGTTGTTGGAGTTTTTTGCCATTGCTGTGACCATAGTTGTTGTTGCAGTTCCTGAAGGGCTGCCATTAGCTGTGACCTTGAGCCTTGCTTTTGCCATGAAGAAGATGATGAATGATAAAGCGCTGGTGCGTCATCTTGCTGCTTGTGAAACTATGGGCTCAGCAACATCTATCTGCAGTGATAAGACAGGTACACTGACAACCAATCACATGACTGTTGTGAAGGCTTGTATTTGTGGAGATGTTAAGGAAGTATGCAATCCTGAGATGGTAAGAAGTATGGGCTCCCAACTTCCAGATGTTGTGGTGAAAATTCTTCTGCAGTCTATTTTCAATAACACCGGTGGAGAAGTTGTGATCAACCAAGATGGGAAGCTCCAAATTCTTGGAACACCAACTGAGACTGCTTTGTTGGAGTTCGCCTTATCACTATGTGGAGATTTTCAGGCAGTGCGTCAAGAATCTAAACTGGTAAAAGTGGAACCTTTCAATTCCACAAAGAAGAGAATGGGGGTGGTTATCCAACTTCCTGAAGGAGAACTTCGTGCCCATTCTAAAGGTGCTTCGGAAATTATATTGGCTGCTTGTGATAAGGTCTTAGATCCTGCAGGTAATGCTGTTCCCCTCAATGAAGCAGCAGTCCGTCATCTCAATAATACAATTGAAAGCTTTGCCAATGAAGCTCTTCGTACATTGTGCCTTGCCTATATGGAAATTGCAAATAATTTCTCAGCTGAGGATCAAATTCCAGTTGAAGGATATACTTGTATTGCTATTGTGGGTATTAAAGATCCTGTCCGTCCAGGCGTGAAGGAGTCAGTTGCAATCTGTAGGTCTGCTGGAATAACTGTGAGAATGGTTACCGGAGATAACATAAACACAGCAAAGGCGATTGCTCGAGAATGTGGTGTTCTTACTGATGATGGAATAGCTATTGAAGGTCCAGAGTTCAGAAATAAGAGTCTAGAGGAAATGAATGATTTAATTCCAAAACTTCAGGTTCCATTTATTTTATTCCCATAATTATCTATATACTATATTTTTGATTGGTTAATTAGTCTTCATCAACTTGCTAATATTTTAATTTACCAGGTAATGGCTAGATCTTCACCATTAGACAAACATACGTTGGTAAAACACCTGCGCACCATGTTCAATGAAGTTGTTGCTGTGACTGGTGATGGCACAAATGATGCTCCAGCACTTCATGAGGCAGATATTGGACTTGCTATGGGTATTGCAGGAACTGAGGTATTTTACTGCCCTTTTTGGTTTTTCTGTTATATATCTTGCGCGGAAGCTTCCTTATCTGTAAGAGCCAGAAGAGTGAAAATGCTTCAGTTATTCAGCTATTATTTATATAATTGTCTGCTTTGAATCACTTATACCTTGTAAATTGTCTGTTAAATGCTAGGAGCTCACTTTTGCATCCTTACGTGTCTTTCAGTTATTTTAGTACTTGTCATTTTCAAACCATGGCTTGAACTAGGGGTATGATACTGCTGATGCTTTGAATATGTTCCTCATGAATATTGAATATTTTCCCTGTTTCATGTATAAAATTCACTTTACAGTGGTTCAAATTTTTCAGTAATTAGCTTTTCTACAAATGAAACAAAATTCTCATTTATGCAACTAATTCTCACATCTTTTAGAGCACTTGTTTAGGAGGATTCTATTGAACCTTGTCATCCATATTTTTTCAATTGTATTCTCATATGCAGGTGGCAAAAGAGAGTGCTGATGTTATTATTCTTGATGACAACTTTTCAACCATTGTAACCGTGGCAAGATGGGGACGTTCTGTGTACATAAATATTCAAAAGTTTGTTCAGTTCCAGTTGACTGTTAATGTGGTTGCTCTCATTGTTAATTTCTCCTCAGCCTGCTTAACAGGTATATAATGCATCTTTAAAAAGTAATCGAGTATTCACATGCTTTGAAATGATCCCCATAGTTATTTTGATCTTGCTATATCTCATCATAGGAAATGCTCCTTTAACCGCTGTTCAACTTCTTTGGGTCAACATGATTATGGATACACTTGGAGCTCTTGCATTAGCAACTGAGCCACCTAATGAAGGCTTGATGAAAAGAGCTCCTGTAGGAAGGAATGGAAATTTTATCAGCAACATAATGTGGAGAAATATCCTGGGACAAGCCTTCTATCAATTTATCGTAATCTGGTATCTCCAGACAGAAGGAAAAGGGCTATTTCAACTCGAAGGCCCTGATTCTGATATTACTCTTAATACACTTATTTTCAATTCCTTTGTCTTTTGTCAGGTAAATCATGACATCTGTGGCTTTTCTTAGAACTTTCTTGCCTTTTTGGTTTTAAGTCTACGGGTTTGGCCAAATTATCTTGAATAGTTAGCAAAAGTTTTGATCCATATGTTTAGAACCTTACTCATGAAATACAAAATAGAATTTACTTTCCCTCATCAAAGTTCCATTAAAAGTGTTTAAACCAAATAAACACAAATTTGAGACGTTATTCACCTTAGACGAGATTATGAATCTTAAAGGCTAGTTGATAAACTATTCTTTTAGCTTTTGCCCTAAATATATACCTCATCATAATTACATCACTTGAAACTTGAACACACCGTAGATGGACATGAGAATAGCTGAGTTGTTGACCTAACTGGAAGATACTATGTGTGCATCATCTTATATGTTCACCATTAACTTAAAGGATATATTCATATTATTATATTTGTGCATGCATTTAGTTAGTAATGGCTGGCAAGTGGTTCTTGATGGATTAAACAAAGACACTTAAATTATACTGATTTCTAGTGCTTCTTGTGCAGGTTTTCAATGAGATTAGCTCTAGAGATATGGAGAAAATAGACGTGTTTCATGGCATCTTGGAGAACTATGTGTTTGTGGCTGTCATTACTTGCACCATTATCTTCCAATTTGTTATCGTTCAATTCCTTGGGGATTTTGCCAGCACCACTCCTCTTACATTCAAGCAGTGGTATTTTACTGTGTTCATTGGTTTTCTTGGTATGCCTATTGCTGCTGCCATCAAAATGATTCCTGTGGGATCCAAGTGAAAGATTGACGATGAGAAAAAACCAGTGCCTGCAAAGGTGTTTTCATGTTTTCAGATCACTAGCTCTATGGGCTTCTCGATGACTGGGGTAGTAGAGATGATTATGAAGCAAGTCATGTAGAAGGGCCATGTAAAACAAAGAAAATAATCTGCTCATAATTTTGAGCCTGTCTTAACGATCTTTTATGAAATACCATGTCATCTGAACTCATTTTGTACTGGACTTAGGCCTAGAGAGCTGACAATCTTAGGTTATCGAGCAGCCATTCAGAAAAGAAGGCTAAAATTTCCTTAGAAGATACATTCTTTTCTATTGTTAAGCGATGAATTTCCAACTTGTAAAAAGGCCCCATTTTTTCGCCATGTGTTTTCTTGATTTGCTATCTAATTGTGTATCTGCTTGGATGACAGAATCCTGTTAATTGACCTCCTATTCATGATTGTGCTTTCTCACTTCCATTCCTCTATTCTTCTTTGTATTATAATCTACTTGTGCTCACACCACTTCAACTTTTATGCTTATATGTGTTCTCATGCTTCAGGGTTATAGCTGAGACATGAATCACTAAGAGAGAGAATTCTGATTTGCATGATGTGCAATTCACCATGTTTTATTTGGTGGTACCGTATCTTGGGCACACACATTGACTTAATTTGTGCTTTACATCGAGGCAGATTTGGTGTAGCCTTAAAAAAAGATTGAGCTTTACAAAAAAAAAAAAAAAAAGAAAAGAGATTGAGGATTGTGTATGGTGGAGTAGACATAGAAGTTGTGAGGAAATTAACTAATTTGTTAGATCCGAAGCAAATTGCAAATTGAAGCAAATCAAAGTGGTTCATTGTATGATTCTGAAGAAAAAAATGACTAGAATGACCTAATTTTATCGAGCATAACAATGAGGGGTGTGTGTATATGTGTATATATATATATATATATCATTAGTACAAATTTAGGATGTTTATAAAATCAATTCAGTATGTATACAAATTTCAAAAATTATATCTCATAAATCAATTTTTGGAATTCTATCGAATCCCATAAATCCGTCTATGACAAAACTGCCTAAGTTGACCAAGTAAATATGCAAAGTGTGCTAGTAACTGTGGAAAATTTAGAGTATACAGGTAAATATGGAAGGTTGGAAGAGTGTTTACAATTCTATCGGTGGAAAGTTTGAAGAATCTTTAGGATTCTACCACTACCCCTCAAGTTGGACCATGGAGATCTGTAAGTGAGTACTTGAAATGCTAAATAAAAAGGGTCTATATGATCCAATCTATTAACATGCTAAATCTTTCCCTATTTCTCCTAGTTATTGCAGAGTGTTCTGCCCATTAATTACCTTGTACATCATGGGAAAAAAAATAATAAACTTTTCGTTTTCTATATACTCATCATGTCTATTATTTTAATGAAAGGTCTTCTCGCCGGACTACCTGAGTATGTTACTGGAATCCGTCCGTAAATCATCCCAGGAAAGAGTTTTTTTTTTTTTTTTTTTCATTAGCTTGAGGTGAGAGTTTTCTTTGGTTGAAATATTTTCATCTGACCCCTTTTGATAGGTATTGGCCTTTTCCTTGGTGTATAGCTTTTCTTTTATATTTAATTCCTGCATTATGTGGAGTCTAATAGGAAGACCGAGACTTATGAGCCGTCTGATAAAAGAAAATTACTATATGTTAGAAATATTAAATGTCTCAACCAAGTCATTGTTATACATATGGGATTTTTTTTTTTTCCAAATTCATATGTCAAACACGCGTGCGACCGTGCACGTGCACAGAGAGGGAAAGAGAGAGAGAAAGGAAAAAGTCTTTTACATGGCATTGAGGTGCTAGTTCAGTATAACCTATGATATTAGATTGTGCAAAGGGATAATGATAAATCTTCTCATCCTACCCTGATCAGAACGTTATTTCTTGGAAAAGAGTAATCTAATTCCTTATCAAAGAGCAAACTGTGAATCATGATCCTGAAAGCTGAAGCGCATAAGCAAAAGATGTTTGCCCACATGAGGATGGAATACCGATGAAACTGTTCAAATGGTATGGGTGACTCTGTATGATGACCATGAGCAATGTGAGAAGGCCCGAGCAAGAAGTGGCACCATAGCTGGTATGAAATGGCAGAGACGAGAAGCACCGGGACTGATGCCGATCATAGTCGAAAAGAAATGGCAATGCTAACATAATGTTTGATATAAATATTTGGTGAAATTGAATCAATAAAAATCAGAGCACAAGTAATTGAGATTAGGCTTGGCAATCTTAGTTCGAGCATGGCGGAACTGAGATTTGGGTGCAGGATCAAGTTAGACATAGAAATTGGTTGCTGTATATACTTTTTCTAATAGCTCCTTCGTGATGCTTGTGACTAGATTTGGATAAATATAAGAGAGCAAGTAAAAACTTGTGCAGGCATTTGTTTAGTTTCACATCAACTATGTACTAGATAGATTTTGGATAATTTTACGGAACTAAGGAACTCAAATAATATCTTCTAATTAACTTTTTTTGCATAAGACATTCAATGTGTGAGACCACTTCTTTTATCTTACCCAATCTAAAGACGAACATCTATGACACTACCATACCATCCAGGCTAATCCTTGACAACCCAGGTATTAAAGCCGTCCCTGATGCACTTTGGAGGGCTTCAAGAGAGGCAAGAGACAAAATGCTAGTTCACGAAAGGACCCAATTTACAGAAAGTTGGGAAGCTAACACTGCATTTGATTTATCTGCATAAACTTCTTCAAGATATGCCCTTTGATGTGACGTTATTGTGGAAATTAAAGTAAACCCAATCTTTGCCTCAGACCTGCAAGCCTTATGGTGACGGTTGCTAAGAAAAAAAATAAAAGTGACGAGCATTCTTCCATCTGCATCGAATCCAAAGACCAGCACCAGCAAAATACACCAAAGATTTTGTACTGCATGCTTTACATACTCTATTAGATTGCCGGTTTTTGTTGACTAATTATTAGACCCCAAAATCTTAGGTGTTAGGAAAGAGGTCAACAATATGCATCAGATCTTAACAATCCCCCTCACGTGCGACCTGGACTATTCACGTGAAGACATAAATGAGTCAAAAATGAGTAGAGATAAGGAGTCAAGAGTGAATCGACCAGGAACGAACTCATGACCTTTAGCTCTGATACCATGTTAGGTTTGAGAACATGAGCCAAAATGTTATGGTAAACTGTGCAATTCATTTCAAGCTATAACATAAGACCTATATATACAAGATATATAGACACCATCATGGTGACGATACCACCAAACAATGCACTCAGAGCCCCCACACCAGCAAGCTCACAAACAAGCTTTGCAATGATGTAATAACATCTCCAGCTTTGCTGAATTATTATAAAATAATAACAGTTCATCACTCATCACAGCCCTAAAAGTATTTAGTTGACCAAGTCAAGGTGAGGCATTCTAAAACTTTTTCCTTGAGACTTGTTAGAGATCCTTTGTCTGCAGTGATGGGCAGGCCACCATTAGAAGTAAGCTTTTGTTTAGAGCCACAAGCTTGATGTATAAATTTCAGCTGCCCCAGGCCAAGCACCTCTGTTATTTATTTATTTTTTTTCTTATCTTTTTCCCCTGCTGCTGTGCCAGAGCCAGCCAACCAGCAAGAGAGGTACCACTCACTACCAAGGTGGTACTCCACTGAATCCAACCATTTTACCTCTGAGCCTTGCTTTTGACTGCATGGAGAAGAGGGATGTCATTGGGATTAAACAAGTCCATCTCATCCTCAGCCATCTGATCAAAGATCAAACAGCGGTGAAGGACAAGGTCCCACACCAACTTTGAGGGATGGAAGACTCACATAGGGTCGGTTTCCTTATTGAAGTAAGTAAAGAAACAGCCCACCCACATGCTATACCAGTCAATAAACCTCATTAAAAAAAGAAAGAAAGAAAGAAACTTGGCAGCAGGTGAGAAAAACTGAGAAGTGTGGACCTTTGGCCTTTCTTAATCACCGATCATCCAATACATTCATATGATGTAACCCAAGGTGAGGTCTGAGATGGTTAAGTATGGTTAAATTAGAATTGGCAATGGGTTTGTTTGAATCAGATATAGATTGGATCAGATATAAGGTAAGTCAAAGATCTACCAATCTGGACATAAGTTGTTTATTAAATGGATCAAAAATTTAAATCAAGACTTGACTATTTTATTAAATATATAATCCAATCCGACCTGCAATGAGTTAAAGGGTTAAACCCTGCCACCCCCAGGTAAGATGAACCAAGGTCTACATGGACTATTTATAAAAATGATGTAAACTGGTAACCAAAAGTTGAAGCTCCATGGAATTGTGCAATCATCATATGGATAATATGCTCAATGTTTTGAAGGATGGTACAAGTGGACTTTTTTAAACCATGGAAAGAGGTATCGATATCTCGTAATTCTATAAAGTTGAGTCCTTTTTGTATAGCTTTATTTTTTTGAGTAGACTTTGTATGTTTTCCCCCCTTTTTTTTGGTCAGAAACTTTGTATGGCTTTCACCATCTTTCTTTTACTATTTGTGGGAGTTAGAAAGAGAAATTTGATCTCCATAAAGATTATCTTTTGCTGAAACATCATGAGGGATGCCATGCAACATAAAAGAGACAAATACTTCAATCCACATTTTTAGATTCCACAAGCAAAGCTTGGTTCTGATTTGATGGCACAACACAAAAGCAAAACAATAAAGGCAGCAGCATCTCATTCCCAAAAATCAACCAAATCCAATCACAGTTTCATCCACATTTACAAACTTTCAGCTGGCCAGAATGCAACCCCAGTGCATCTGATCATACCAGCACTCTCTCTCATTGCTCTGAACTCCTTTCAGAGACTCATGAAAGTGTCACAAACCCCTCCACTCAAGGTGGATGGCCATGGGACTTTATAGACAACAGTTTACAAGACTCTCTCCACTGGCCCCATGGGTCTCACCACATCACACATTAGGAAGAAACAAATACAAAGAAGGAATTACAATGAATATTGTAAGTATTCATGAATGAATGGACAAGGGCTATGAACCAAAAGGACTACTTGCAACATTATTCACCAAAATCACTCCTCTATATCCTGTTGGGGTTGTTCTCCACCTAGCTTTTTCAAAACTTCAGTCAGACCTTTTTTTTTTCTCACTTTGAGCTGTAACTTTTGCCTTCCTTTTCCTGCACTTTCCCTTCTTTTTACACTAACAAGTGTGGGAAAGATATTCTCAAGACCTCAAAACCAAACCCTTTTCAAGCTAAGTCATCAACCAATTACAAGTCTATCTTAATTAGAGAATCAAATCATGCCCCGTTGACAGCTAAACAAAAAGAACCAGTGCCTGGGTCTCTGAACTCCATGTCTATGTCCATTTGATTTCTACTCGGTATGCGGTGATTCTATCCTTCTTCTCTTACTGCTTCTTGCTGTGAAGGAGGTGGTGGCATTTGCATCAACAGAGCTGTTGATGCTTACACAATTCGCCGCCGATAGGTCCGATGAAATTAAATTCTTTGATGGTTTCAGCACCTTCTTGTGGGACTCCTGAATCATCAGTCTATAGCAGGATAACACATGCTCCTGACATAGGATAATAATAATGCATTTACTCATCACTTCCTTTTCTCATACCATTATGGAGAGATTAAATCAACATAAATTTCAATCAAAAGTCAAAACTTACAGTTTCCAGTGATCCACATAAAGAGATTGTTCTCATCTTAAACTCCACTAAGTTTTGAGTTAATCTTTCATCAAATGCGGCCAGCATTGCTGCAGCCGCTATGATTGAAGGACGATAATCCGCTAAATTTATCACTGTGTTCATTGAAAACAAAAAAGAGAGAGGATATTAGTTTTTGGCCTATAAACTCAAATAGAACTAACCCAATAAATTTGTATTTAATAATTTGATTGTAACCAACCTCTAGTGGCTGCAAAAATAAATCCAGTGGCTTTTGCCATCAATTTCTGTTCTTGTATCTTGGACGCAAAATAACTCAAATAATCAAATGGAGTCACCGAACATAACCTCCATTCCAGCGTATCCAGAACAAGAAACTCCATCCTTAGTATTGTATTGCTATTAAAATCACATTCATCTGACCGGAACTCCGACAATGCCGGCACCTTGCATTCCTCCAACTTCGCCGCCAACGACACACAAGCCACTGACAATAATTGAACTGCCCAAATCTTCTGCTTCTGATCAAATTACATCAAAATCATTCAATAAACAGAACCAAAACATGTAGCAACACAAAGAATCAGAAACAAATCATTACATCATCAATGGTTCGGTGCACAAGAAACCGATCGAGATAAGTCACAGCCATGTAGGCTGTCTTCGAGCAGAAGCCAAAGTAAGCCTTAGTCTGCTACCAAGCAAAAAACAACAAGAAAAGACTTAGTCTGCTACAAAGCACAAGACAACAAAAAACAGAAGCAATTAGAACAAAAGAGATGCTGGATAAAACGAATGAATAAATTCGAACAGATGGATACCAACTTTAAGAATCCATCGGATGGCATCAGAGCGAGCGCATTTCAGCCAATCTTCATAGGATTCAGCATGGATTCTGCTATCAAAGCAGCCACTTTCTTTGGAGACCAGCATATCAATGTAGTCATCCTCCTCTGTTTCCGAGAGAATACAGCCATCATCATAAACCGTAACCACATCACTCTTTTCCTCTTCATCATCATCGCCAAGGAGAAGACTTGTTCCATCCTCTTGGCAGGTGAGGTTGAAGAGAGAAACGGAGCAATCGGAATCCCCCATTAGAGTAGTTTGGTGTTGAGTTCTTGGAATCTAAACAGAGAGGTTTACGTGGAGGCAAGAAGAGCCCATTTCCGCGGTCTAAATCCCCGGGAAACTTAACCGCCGGAGAGAGGAAAACGGTGAGGAGGGATCCGGGAAGTTGGCCGTCCCCCAAAATATAGAGAACGGCTATGGGAGCGGTTTCTGGCGGAGTTCTCTCGCTCCAGCAGTTAGAGAGAGAGAGAGAGAGAGAGAGAGAGAAGGGGCTACTTAGAAAGGCCTCCCATAGGGAAATGGGGATGAGCTCGCTCATTGGGAGATATTAGTGTAGGTTTTAAATGTATTAAGAATATGCTTAGGCTCACTGGAATTTCGGATCCTGTTGGGCCATCAAAGACATTGGATTTGATATGAATGGCTGTTGATGAAATTGAGAAGACCTTGGTATTGTAAATCATGCATGAACTTGATTGGGTCAACATTTTGGGAAAAAAAATGTTCTTGGCTAACGAAAATTTAATTAAAATGCCCTTTCGGAAGACTAACATTCAACCAAAGGATTGGTATGATATTGTTCCGGTGGCGAATTTTATGGTAATACATGGACATGAAAATTGTTATGCATCGAAGATAGATGAAAAGGTTGCAAATCATTAAGTTTTATGGAAACATCCAACGGCAAAGATGATGATTTGAGTCCAGATTAACCATCCAACATTCACCAAAATCATGCAAAAGAGTGGATATACAAAACCTCCATGGGGATGTTCTGTAGATGTACGGCATCCAAAAGAAATTGGCTATAACGATCTTTTCAATACCATAATTAGAAGAACAGTTGATTGCTTAATGGTTAATTGCGCATACCTCCTCTATTTTTCTATGATGTTGGGGGGGGGGGGGGGGGTGTTGTTGCAAGACTTCAGAAGGGAGCAAAGATCTCGCGCTTGAGAGCTGGTTGGATTGGATTGATCTGGATTATTGAAGAACCTATAAGAAAAGTCCAAGAATCGGTGGAATATCCTCCGATTTAAGATCCTCTGATATCTAAGTCGAGAACAGATAGTGGAAAAATAAAAATTCAGAAGATAGAATGAGAGCTTTTAGAGAGAATTCGATATTCCTTCATGAATTGATTTCAATAGAGTTTCGGTTCTGTGAATATTAAGTGTTAGCTTATTTGGAGGAGTACCATGCCTCCCATTTATATAGGGGATTGCTTAGGCCGTTAGTTTGTTATGACCAGCTGGATTGCAGCTGTTGGCCATTTTATCTTGGTGGCAGTCAGTTATAGTACAGTTGGAGGGTCGCAATCAGGCGGGAGCGCAGTTGGCGCATAATTGGCTTTTGATATGTGTCGAGATTGAAAAATCATCGATGTAGATTATGATAAGGTTGGTGTTTTACCGATCTCCCGCAACTAATGCCGCATATTCTACTCAGGTGTCATTCAGATCGCTGAAAACTCAACATACTGTAGATTCCGAGTTGTTATTTACCTTCAGGCTGATAGAATACTGATCTGGTTTTGTGACTTGCTGGAAAGTTGGTTGAATGCCGAACTTTGGCCAAACGTGACTTGTAAGCTAGGAACGGTAATTCACCGGTCTAAGTTTGATGTGGTTGGTATATTACCGATCTCATCTCGATCACTTTAACTGATTCTAACTTGTTAGAAAATGGCCACAGTTGTAATCTAGCTGGCTATAATAAACTAACGATCTAAGCAATTTTCTCTATAAATAGGGGGCGGGGTACTCCTCCAGGTAAGCTCACGTTTAAGATTCATAGAGTCGAAACTTTGCAGAAATTAATTCTCAACTTTCTCACTGAAGTAAGATCAAATTTCCTCCAAAATTCTCTCATTTCGTTTTCTAAATTCTCTTTTTTCACTATATGTTCTCAAGGTCTCAGCTGACTTAGACATCAAAGGATCCTAAATCGAAGGTTATCCCACCAGTTCTTGGACTTTTCTTGCAGGTTTTTCAACAATCTGGGTCAATCCAATCCAACCGGCTCTCCAGCATGAGATATTTGCTCCTTTTTGGAGCCTTGCAGTAATAGATTAGTGTTAGAGAAAGGGCGCCCAAAAATTTATGAAAAATAGTTAAGAAGATGCAAAATCCAACTCTGTCTTCCCCCAGAGCTCCTCCGAAGATGGTCCAGTCCCATCCTCCGACGATGATCGATCCTCAATAATTCAACCTTCTGGTACAGTAAGTCCAGGCTCTGACCAATGTCGTACAACAGCTTTAGTAAGTAATAAAACGATGACAAGAATCGGTTCTGCAAGAACCCCAAGAAGCTGCATCACAGACCAGCCACCCCCCCAATTCCTCAAGAATACTACCAAGCGCCCCTTCCAGATCAAGAAGATGAGCGCTCCTCTCAAGCTGAATCAACTCCTTGCGGTAGGATTTCACTATGAGAGATGGATTTGGGCAAAAGCTTCAAGACCAAGAGAAGAAGCTGAAAGAGGTATAGCTTGGAAAGACCCCCCAAAATAAAAGAGATTTTCATCTTACCTCCCCTTTTCCACTAATATCCTAAATGAACCGATTCCATCTCAATTCAAAATGCCTTTCCTTGAGCCATTCGATGGCTCCACGGATCCCTAAGACCATCTTGAGGAATACCGTGATGTAATGAGGCTTTAGGGTGCATCTGATGCCCTTCTTTGTATGGCCTTCTTCATCATCTTTAAGAAATCTGCGCGGGTATGGTTCTCTAAATTCCATTCTGGGTCTATTTTCTCTTTTGATCAATTGAGTAAGCTTTTCGTAGCCTATTTCGGAAGCAATCGTCTCCACTTGAAGCACTCGAATAGCCTATATTTCAAAGTGCAATAGGAGGGTGACTTCCTCCGAGAGTACATAGCTCGGCCATTTTGGAAGTAAAAGATTTCAATGAGTCCGTCGCGATGTCGGTCCTGAAACAAGGACTCAGGAACTACCGTTTGACCTTCTTCCTCAACAAAATTTTTTGGAGAACTATGAAGCCATGCTGGATAGAATCCGAAAGTATGCTCATGCTGAAGAAGAGGAGAGGTTGAACAAAAAGAAAAAAAAAAAGGAGGGAAAGAAGTGGCCCCACGAGGAGGAATGCAAGAATCAAGTGAGCAGTAGCGAACCACTTTGAAAAAATCTGAAGTCCTGAAGTCCTCTCTGAAAATTCGATCGCTACGCTTCTCTATCCGTTCCTCAATCACAGATCTTGATGGAGATAGAGAATCAGGGATATCTCCATCGCTCAATCCGCATGAAGACTCCAGCCGATAAAAAAAACAAAAATAAATTCTGTCGCTTCCATCGGAACCATAGGTATGACACTAAAGAATGTCGTTAGCTCAAAAATGAGATTGAGGCATTGATCCGCTGAGACTACCTTGGCAAGTATGTTTGAGGTCGGGCAAATCAGGCCCTGGAGCCACGCCAGAGATCTGAAGATGCTACTGAGCCCAACCGGCTCTCCAGCACGAGATCTTCACTTCGTTCTTAAGCCTTGCAGCAATAGGGGCATCCTTACAATATTGTTAAGGATGATCATGATTCATAGAAGGACAACAATATGGTGTCTACATGCAGTTGAATTTACTTGGTTGGAACGAAAATGCTGTTTTGAGAGCAGATGCCAACAAGGAGAAAAGACTAGCCCAAGTTATTGTCTAATCCTTCCATTGGGTCGTGCAAACCTAATATTTTAAGGGGGTCTAGTTTTGTTTAATTTGGGACTGGTTGCTACATTGATTCTAATCCAGGATAAAGTGTTTTTTTTAAAAAATAAAAAAAATAAAGAAAAAAAAATCTTCCAAACATGTTTTCTTTGTTCATGTTCTTTAATCAGATGAAGTTAGGATTGCCCATTGTTTGCTCAAAATGTGCTTTAATATGGTAGCTTTCTTTTTAGGGGCATAGGTACTGTTGTTTTCTTGTTGTCGTTAGTATTGCAGCTACAATTGTTGCCGTTGTTCCAGGGTGGTGGATTTATGGGATAGTTTACATGTTGGGCAGCCCATTGAACAAATTAGAAGAGGGTTAACTTGATTTAATAGATAAAATTTGTCCTAATGATTAATTTACACAAAATGGGAAAAGAAAAGTGCGAGCAGGGCTCGTAAAACCTCGTACTTGAGCCCATTTGGTATGGAATACAAGCAAAATAACCCTATGGTATGGGAGAGAGAAAAATAAAAAAAAAAATATTAAAAATAAATTATGATTAAAATATTATATAAAAATATACTTATCAAATATGTGATATACAAAATAATTTTTAGTATTCGCAAGGAAAAATAATACTCAGTTTTGTTTAGAAAATAAAAATCATAAAGATTCAAATAAAATATACTAATGTTATTCTTAAGATAATCCAAAAATCTCTCCAATCACTAACTACTGAAAAAGAATCCTCCTAACCGTAGATTCCAATCCGATGCTCTCCCTTCATTCCTTTCATGATGTGTTGTCGGTCTCTAATAAAAGGCTTGAGAGTAGAAACTAAAATAAAAGAAAAGAATTCTTGCTAAAAAGGGTCTCTAGTAATAATAAATTCAATGGAAATTTTTTTGTGCACCATACGGGGTGATTGATCACACCCACCCACCCATCTCTTTCCTTCGGGTGTGATCCAATCATAAAGAATCACTCTAAATTTAATATATGTTGTTGATTTTGAGGAATTGGATGCACTTCATGACGATCTTCATTTTCTCATGTCTCTCATCTTGTTGAAAGAAGCCCTCAAAGCCATTCAAATCTCTCTTTTATCTTACTTTCCATTTCCTATTATGTTCTTAAGTCTTAGTTAGCAGACTTAGAGTCATGGTAAAAATTACATGCGGACCAAGCAAAGCTGGAAAATCCCGTACCACAGGACTTTATTTTCAGGTTGAACAACCCTCAGGAAATGGAGTAGCGAGCCTAAGATTGAAAGGGTTTCACTTAGAAAAGATTGAAAGGTAGGTGTTGAGATGGGCACCAATGGAGGTTGGATTTCCACCGATGCATGTGGCTTGGCCCCCAATGAGCTCGTTCGCTAATTTACGCAATTAAATGGTGGGACTCATGATTAGGCCGGTATTGGTCCTCCAAAGTAGCAGCCCATCTTGTTTTTTTGTTGGTGTGCAAATAGTTGAGCCAAACCAAATTTTGAAGATTGGGTGCGGGAAATATAGACCGAAAATAAGAAGGAATTATATCCCATACCGTTTGCACTAACATGGCCATGCACCGTACCAATCATATCATCTCATTTCTATGGGCTAAGCATTGAGATGGATGCATGATGATGAATGGAGCCTATAGAAATGAGATGATAGTAGTAGTATGATGCATGGATATGGTGCATGTAGCGTAGGATATAATTTCTATAAAATAAATAGATATTTAAATTAATATTATGATCATGCAAGCTTGAATAACAACTTGATGCGTGTCAAATCCAAATTTTGAAGCTATAGAATCGCTCTAATAGAGTTGAAGTTACGAGATACTTTGGATTCTTTCAAAGGAAACCATAAGGGGACCAGCTTGCCAAATGAATTTGAAATTCATATGACGTCACCAAAAACTCTGGCATTCCCAAAGACTAATAAGGAGAAAAACAAACATTTTAAAAGATGTTTTTCTTTTTGGTGGAGAGAAAATAGTTTAAACAGGGAAAACTATTAAGAATTGCACAATATGGAAAATATTTAAAAATATTAAAAATAAAATATGGGTCCCTCCTCTCTCACAAATCACCAAGGAGGTTTTTCTGGTTAGGAGATTTGCTTTGTTGAATGAAAAATAGGGAACAAATTATTAAAAAGAATCCAATTTATTTGAAATTAATGAGATGGCATGCTCGATTTTTCTATAATTTTTTAAGAATTTTTTTGAATTTCAAAAGGGATAAAGCTTTTTTCTCCTATATGTATAATAGGTAGAGAGATAGGTTGGAGCATAAGTTCATCAGTATAGCAATGTGCCATCATCCATACTTTGAGATACATTTACAGTTCATAACTATTACTTTTTTCTATATGAAAAGCTGCTCTCATCATTTAATAAAAAAAAAAATTTACTTTGATGGCAGCATGATCGACAGCAGAGGAGTAAAGTTTGTGATTTGTGAGCCATGTTTGAGTCTAGCGGCTATAGGTGGAAGTCATCTTCTTAAGTCCACAATTTGGAGAGTGGAGTTGTAGGTTGCATAGGTGGCTATTGCTAAAACGAGACTGACTTTGGAAGCTAATCGCTTTGTCATTTAGAGAGACTCAGCTATGGTGGTGGGATGGATTCGGGGACACATGAGGGCAGACACCATACATTCTCTTCTATGTGATATCTCGAGGCTATTAAAAGAATGCGCTTCACTAGACAACGGATATATTTACCTAGAGGTGAACAGTGTCACGAACTGAGTTGCCTCCTTTATTATGGAGCATCAGATATAGAGGCTATTCTGAGGCCGTTTCATGATATTTTGCTTTTTGATTTTTTTGGTTGTGTTTATGCTACATTTATATGAATGCTTCGTCTTATTAAAAAAGATATCGGGCAAATTGGTGCAGGTTCAAATTTTAGGAGGCTTCCGAAAAGATATCAACCTATACTTGAAAGTACCATGTATAGGCTTGTCATCGACGATGTCAGTTGGTTGATCTTGTTCGGAGTCCTTGCCGTTGCTATTCCTACGATATTACTCTTCTATATTGTGATTTGAAAATTGTTATATTTATCATATCATTTTAAGGATGCTCATGATTATATCTATTGCCGCGCCTCTCTAATATAGATGATAGCTGGATCTCTCGAATGAGTTGGAGCGGAGGAGCCGGGCACCACAACAATATCTCTTTTTTTTCCTTTAGCTCTTAAGGTGTTGTTCATTTGAGTAATGCTACACAAAAATTCCCTCATGCGTCGTTGTATGACGGGATGGATATCCGTCACAGGAAATCACATGATATACATATATGATAGTTGAGCATTGAGTTGCTACTCACAAGGAACTTGTGTTGCACCCAATGGGTGGCCCCAAAGCATTTTCCTTAACTTTCATCCACCCTACGGGTATCCTTCCTAAACTACAAAATTATTTATGTAAGATAGGCTTTTGGTAAGTCAAAAGATTTGTCTCGATCAAGTAGGACCCTAGAATTTTATCTACTGATGCAATCACATGACCCATTTTAATATGCGGCTTGCAAAGCTGCAAGTCAGTAATCTGAACCAAATGTACCAACCAGCGATCGTTCAGGAGACCGCCCCTTCTTGCAGGTACTCTTCCTCAGTTTTATAATAACCCCTCGCTAATCTCGTGAATCCCAAGTTGGTCAGAATTTAAGGGAAGGGTATGAATATTAGTCATACTATATGTGTTATATATAGCCCTCAACATCTATTATTGGATGCCATGACATCCTATCTAACTATAGAATACGGTGAGAGAGATACGGACGTACGCTAGAGCTTGCATCTAGGCTTTGATGGGTTGTCTCTTTGTTGATGGCATTAGCCTCCGAAGACCAGACTGGTAAGAATCTAAAGAAGGCATTGATTCAGAGGCATGGGAGATGCATTGGTAATTGAAAAATCTAAGACCTACGCAAGATCCGAGAACAAACCAAGTTGTCATCGCTCCAATCTTGTGGCCTTGTCTTGTTGAATTATTGGGTGCATTAGTTCAAGGCCCAGGCATCGCTGCTTGGAGATTTCCCATCTTGATTGTTTCATTACTGCTTGTCTTTATTTTTTTACTTAGATTATTGACTTCATACAATTGCTTTCACCACCACTTTAAGTCCAAATGGATTATGGTAGTGGGGTTCGATCCACTCTTCCTCTGAATATTTGCTGATGCTGGTATTTAAATGGCTTTGAAGATTTCATAGTTATATTTACTTCTGACAGATTAGTTAATACAAAGTAAAAAAAAATGATCACCCTTTCCATGCTTGTCAATGTTCGCAATTAGCGAGCAAGGCCAACGCTTGGATATTGGCTAAATCTGCGCAGTTTGAAATTTTGGTGGTAGAAGTGATTTAGTTTTTGTTATAATCTAGAAACAGAATAGGTTACAGTTTATTACAAAATTAAAGAGTGGGAAAGCAAGTTGCAACCCCATTTATATCTTCATAGCTTACATAGGTTATTGCAACAATGCATGAGACTTGTAGCCTAAGTGATTTGTATGCAGTTTTGTTGATTGGTGTCCATGAAAAAGTTGATCAAGCTACACCATAAAGCAATTGTAATCTTATCATTGTTTGTTATTGTGATGAATATACCAAAAGAACAAACAAAAGTTTCCTAAGTATATGGAGTAAAGGAAGTTTTGCTTCAAAGGTTGATTCCATTATACATTACTGATTTCTAATCATAAGGACCTTTGACACAACTGACCTTCCACCATCATAAGAAACATATCTAGATCTTTGACTTCAGCCTTGCAATTAATTTTCTCGCCGTTCGCATCTATGGATCGGTCATTATCCTTTGCGCAAAGTGATTCTCAAGTTGATGGTTGAAATAGAGAAAAGATTCAACTAGAGAAGAAAATGACTTGAATATCTTCAGAAACTATATGTATCTTGACCATAAAAGATAATGTTTCTGAATTGCTTTCATTGGAAAGTCCTCTTTGGTCTATTTAGGTGACATTGACTTAAATGAATTATACGCATGAATGCATCGCATTAAGTCTTAAATTTCTCTCAAGTATAATCCTAAAAACATGGCAGTGACTTAAAATGATTCATTTAATCATGAAGCACATGCAAACAAAACCTTAGTACCGGTCATGGTTTGTCTGAGCTTTGAGTTGCATTAAGTGATGGTTCCCATGTAATTATTGAAGCCTAATTACGGTCAAATCTAAGGATGGTTAGGAGCATTCATTAAACTTCTGATTGAATATATTTAGAGTTGCTATTGTTCCAAGTGCTAAGAATAAATGTCTTTATTTTTTACCTTTTCTTTTTTTCCTTCTTTTCTTTCTTTTGTTTAGCAAAAGTGAGGAAGAATACCTTTCAAAACAAAGAAAATTGTGAGGTAGTAAATCAACTATCTAAATTTATAACTTTCCAAATATCTATTTGATGGATAAACTTTGCAGGCAATATTTAAGTGAAAATATATTGTTCTCCTTTAAAGAAAGTGAAGAGTGATTGTAATTCCATTAAAGGAATGATGGTTGTGACTCTTTGTTTTGCTTTTTCTCTTGACCCAGCTGCTTTACAAAGCCCTTAAATAAGTACAATCAACATATCCCAAAAATAATCCACTAATACAGAGGAGGTATTCTATTTGCTACGCATAGAAAGTTATCCGGTCAGTTATTTTATTTGCTTCTCTAAAAACATACTTGACCGTGCATGAAGTGATATTTGAGTCCATTAACAAAGAAATATTTAATGAATTCATGTAATCTATCGATAAAGATCTATTTTTAATTAACTTTCCTTCTTGAACCAATCGTGCATGTTTACCTCTCATGTTACATCTCATCAATCGTCGAGATCAAGTCCATTTATCAAATAATTCTTCCTCTCCAGTCAAGTGTTAGTACGTTAATCAAACTTCAAAAATCTTTATCGACAAACATAAACTGTACATCTTTAACATATTAATTTAAAAGATCTAGAATGCTTGAACTGGTGTTCATCACTTAAAAAAGGAAAAAAGAACTTCAAAAGTACAAGAGACATCAAAAGGGCCAAATATTTGATGTAAAGGACCTTGAAGGTATATATAAGTGGTACTTTAAAGTTTGAACGTCCCTATCTGACCTAATCTTGAGTCATGATGGCCACTACGGAAACTTTGGAAAATTATACCCCACACATGGCATTATAGGTTGCAATATCGGATTTAGCTTTCCAAAAGTGGCATGATTTGGGGAGCACACGCTTAAAAATACTTCTCTGATGCAGCTAATTAGCCAAGAGTCACCTAACCCAAAGGCTAATGTGCCGGGGCTTATCCAAAACCATTGCCATAGTGTTGGGTTTCCTTGTAACTTGAGCTAAAGGTCATGACCCCATTGACCCAGTTTTGTGTTAATCATGGGCGAGCAACCACTAGTCTTTGACAGCTTTGGGATCAGACCCTCTCTAAAGAAAGAAAGAGACCCAACCAGGCATCCAAATTCCAGCATTAAACATGGTAGGTAGAAAAGGAAGAGCAATGCCCCTAGACATTTGCCAAACCATGTGGAAAATGTCAGACCCAAGGCCACTCAGCTCTTTATCCTTAGTTAGCTAAGCATGCATCACCCTCCTTGATTGTTAGTAAAAGGAGGAGCAATGTTTCAAAGGCCCTGCATCCTTATCTCCACAGTTACCACACCATCCCCCATGAAAGATTTCATGTTGCAAAGTCTAAGGGTGGTCATGACATGGGGTGCCTTCCAGACCTTGGGAAAGTGCTTGTGATGTGCAAATCTTCTTATTTTTTATTTTTTTATTTTTTGATAAGATAGGTTAATCATATAAATCTAATATGAATATAATCATAAATATCAGAAAATAATACATATTGAAATGATGAACGGATATAGTGAGCATCTGTCCATAGAATCTTATCTAAGTGCTCAACAATAAAGAAGGCAATTCAATCTACTATACTATTCATCTCTCGATAGATGTGTCGAATGTCTAAAGAAGCACACCTTCTCAATGCCCTCCATGCATTTCCTAGCTCGCCTCCATAACCAAATCACAACAGTGGCAGAGTTCTCCTCAGTGATGATACAATCCACTTCCGAGGCCCTTTTCGCATAAATGATAGCTACCTAAGCTGCTCAAAGCTCCACTCCGAGAATAGTGACATCCATCAGATGGCCCTCTCTCGTTGCACTAAGTCTGGAGTCTGAGCTTTAGATCATAAAATCAGCACCTCCTCTGCTGCTAGATACACTGCTAGATGTGCAAATCTCTACAACACAACAAGTATCAATCAGTACTGTTCCATTCAATAGAATGGAGAAAGGGAGGGAAAAAATTTGCCATCTTGCACTGTTTGAGATACAGTTAGATGGACTAAATCATCTGCATCCCCATTAAGAAAGCAACATGTCCTTTATGGCGAAGCGTGTTAGTGGAGCCGGCTTTTGGTGATAAGCCCAGTACCTCGATGCATGCATGCAAAGCCTCTCGGTATCTTTTCAAAATGGTTTTGCAACTTTTCATTCTGTTAGCATAAATGATCAAAAGTTTCATTAGTGCCGGGTCTCCTGGAGCCACTCGCTTCCAATCATCTTTTCCATCTTCTCCAGGCCTCTTAGAAGCCTTGTCATCCATCACTTGTCCCATGCAAGTGCACAACTATATTGCAAACTCTATACTTCCACAAATATCTTGACTCTATTGATCATACTCCCAACATCACACTCTCATAATCTCTACTGCATAATCTAAGAAACGAGGATGATGTTGGCCGTCCTGCTAAATAAACGCATCATCTAGACTCCATCTCAATCAAGATAATATTTGGAGGGAGAAGCAAGAAAACTACAATATTAAAAACCATGTATTAACTTCTTTATTAAATGAAACAGGTCTAAAACACCTGCAATCTTGGTTGGATGTCATGACTATTTAATCCTATTGGCTATACGATGAATGGATTCTAGATATTTATATATGATCGAAAAATCTAAATAATATTTTCTATCTAAATTTTTTTTTATAAGACTCTAGATTATTATAAATGGTATTAAAGTGAACTTGGCCATGATATACATAGGTAAGGGACAATATGGATCTTAGCCGGCCTTTTTGAATAAGATCTCGAGTTGTTACGGATGTAACATGTTCCACGTGCTAGCCAGGATGATTATGTTATCTCTTCTTGCATGTTTCACGACCCCCTAGTCTGTAGGATGAAGCCGGAGTTACCATTTTTTTTCCCCCTTCTTCTGCTTTGTTTCACATGGTTAAATATTTCATTGCCCTATAGCATCACGATCATCATATTACTGGCTAGTATACTTAGCTTAGTCCCATTTCACCCTGATGCATGACTAGTTAAAAGTCACCTACTCCATATATTTATCCCATTAGATATCAATAATGCTTGAGGCTTTTTTTTTTTTTTTTTTTTCCGTGCAGCAGCTTTCATCCGAGAAAACAACAATGGTGTGACTTTCCACGCCACAGTATTTTCTTCTCTTCTGGGGACCGAATTGGGACACGGGCGAGAAAAGGGAGTCCAAGCTGGTGGGGGCGAAGCCAGATATTTTATTTAGAGAAAGGCATTGCGTACTTGCATATCGTTTTTTCTCAAACTTAAAAAGCCAATATTTAGAATGACCACAATAAATATTGGAGAAATTTTCTTTTTTTCTATTCATATTTGGAAATTAAAATTGTATCAATATATGTGATATGACAGCCTACTTTAAAAACTTAAATATTTTACACACATATATATAAAAATACTAAAACATGTATCGATGCAAATAATAAAAAATATTTTAAAAAATGGATAATATAAGTTTATAACCTTAAAATTTTCTATAGAACTTGGCCACAAAATAAAAAAGGAATTATAATACACTAACAAATATGATTAAAATTTTTTTTTCATACAAATATTAGTGATTTGATAATTAATAAAATTAAAATAATATTATCTCTTTTTAATTTTCTTTTAGATTCAAATACTTAGTTGCAGATGTGAATACGAGTGAAATTAGAAATGAGAGTTGGCGGTATCAATATAATTTTAATCTTAATTTATTATTATATTTTATAAAATTATTATTAAATAATTAATGATATAAGAAACTTTAAATCTTATTGGATTTTGTGAGAAATTAAGGTTGATTTCACTTAGTTAAATTTTGAATTTAATTTAATAATTATTTATTTTGTTATTGCTTTATGATATCATAAAAGGATGCTTTGCATAATTGTGAGAATAATTTCATATGAATATATGAAGATTGCTATAACTTCTAGTTCGCGATCTCGAATTAGGAGTATGATAATTAAAATAGCATCGTGCATACGAGCATGCATCCATATATCGCTAGAGAATATATCGTTGCATGAAATAGATGGTCTTAAGGCTTAAAAGAAATTCCTTAATCTAAGTTTTTCTAACAAAAAAAAATTGCTAATGTAAGTTCATAAAACTAAAATTCATAACTTAATTTTGTCTTATCCATTTATATATAATATTTAATAATAATTAATTGAAATTAAAATTCAAGAAATTTTAGCTGTTGAGCACCAAACCAGAGGGTTTTTCGTGGGGGTGGGGGTGGGAAGGTGGGTCTTTTGGTGGACTGGTGGCTAGAAACATCTTAATAGCTTTAACTTCTCTTTATCAAAACAAGATCCACTATAGTCCAGACTCAAATCCTTGTGCTAAGAGGAAGAGAGGAGAGCGTTCATAGTCAATTTTCTAGACATTTGACAATACTCAACTTGCTTCAAGAAATTATTAGAGGGACCAAATCCATCATGGACCTAGAATGAAATAACACTATTTTTTCTCCTCTTTCTTCTTTTTTATATGTAATAAAAATATGACCTAGAATGATTTCATCTAGATCCGTAGTAAATCCGGTCTACCTAATAATTTGTTGCTCCTCTAGATACAGAAGAAGTGTACGCACATAGAGCATTGTGGGAAATATTGGACAATATGATTGCTTTATTTAGAGTCCCAATACTTCACGTTGAAGAGGAGAAAGGATAGAGAGAAAGAGAAAGATATTCTTGGGAGAAGAGAGAAAGTTTTTATATTATGATCATGGTAACTACAATACTCTGGATCATTACTGGCACAAATAAAAGCCATTTCTGACGCTTATAAGCGTCATATAATTTACTATTGATGCTTTCCGAAGCATCGAAAAAGTGCCGGTAGACGAAGGGTGAAAAGAAAAATCCAATGCTTCGGTATGGTGTCAGCTCATTTACCAACACTTTGAGATGATTGCGATGCTTTATAAATAAAGAATTCGGATGCTTTATATCGCTTTTAAGCATCGATAATATTCTATTTTCAAAAAAAATATAAATAATTTAATAATTTCTATAAAAATATATTTAAAATTTATAAAAAAATTAAATATTAATATAGTCATAGTAAATATTTTATATAATATCATAATCAATACATAAACTTATCTAAAATTTATAACAAAATTCAAATATCAACATAAAATCATAATAAATGCTATATGTAATATAAAAGAATCATGACTATATTGCCCATCATATCCATGAATTACAGTAGAAAAAAACAAAAAAAAAAAAAATGTATATCCATAAAACTCCAGAACTTGTTCCTTGCAAACCCATGCTATTCAAGAGGTCCATCATTTGAAAACTGCATTTGCTGCAAAATTAGATAATGAAAATGAATAAAATCTAGCGAAGCATAACAGTAGAATGCTTGTAATCAATAAACATCATGATGAAAGCATATCGGGATGCCCACGCATATAGCTTTTGGAGGCTTGAAAATTATCTATAAAGAATAAAAGAAAAACAAAATATGATTAATAAAAAGTTATAAGTAAAACAAAATAAACATTATTAATGAACATATTGTTGGAAGTTAATTTATAATTAATATTAGTGAAAGTTCAAAAGTCTAGTCATTAATATGTTATGGAAATCAAAGTGCCTACTTAGAAAAACTAAGAGTCATTTAGAAAATCAAGAATTAATTTATATTCATGAGGATAGCCTAAGAGTCATTTTCATATATCTATGTATAGGATCTTATATAATAAGTCAAGTATGGAGTAATCTATGATTATATAATATAAGAATATTATTTTATCCTTTCATTTCAAGTATTTTCTATGAGTATTATATTCTTTTAAAGTAATTCTATAATTTCTACTATCAGTATCTAAGTTTGTAATTGTGCCCATCATCCTTTTAATATTTGGTATCAGAGTAAGATCGATATTATCGTAACCATCAAATGATTGATTTTACAGCAACTTTCAGACCCAGAATGCAATAGAGCCACAAAATTAGAGAACCTCAGAGCTTCAGGAGAGTTTAAGAGTTTTCTGAGAAAGTAAAAAGAAGAAAACAACAAGTACAGTTATATTTTTAGTGAAATTGAGAGGTTGAAATTAAAAAAAAAATTCCTTATCAACAACTACAAGGGTATGAAATAGAGGATGAAATATCTATATATGTGGTTGCACCATTCAAATTGATGCTTAAGAAGGTACTTGAAAAATTGAATTTATCACCAACAAGGTATACATGTAAAAAATCTGGACTAAATCATTTACCAATTTTTATAGCAATATTTGAGTTTGAAGACTCGAATGAAAGATTAATGATCAATGGTTAACATACAAGTGTTACAAAAAAAAAAAAAAGCTTAGAATGATGCTATACTACAAGCAATCAGATATTTAAAAAGTATTTATAATATTTTTATTAAAGATATTCATTTTGTAGAGATGAATGAAATCTAGATTATTATGAAAAATTTGTATAAAAGTCATGAAGATTTAAAAAAAAAGTTATGAAGATGCAAGGAAAGAGCTGAATGAGTTAAAGCTGAAGATGAAAGAAAGTGTGATTGAAGAAGATACTAGGAAACCATCTTGTGGAACAAGAAAAAGAGCTTATATTGTACATGATTTTTCTCCTGGTTGCGATTAGAGTTGGGCATTGGGCCGTGGCTGGCCTTGCCTGGCCCAGGCCCAACGGGCCAATTACTATAGTGAGCCATGCCTGGCACGACTCATCTACTAAATGGGTCATACCAGCATGGCACGAAAATGCAAAACCTTCCACCTAGCATGGCCTTAGGCTCGAGAATTGACGGGCCAGGCCTGGCAAGACCCATTGGCCCATCAGGCCCGCTTTTTTTTTCAAGTCCAAATGGGCCGTGCCAAGCACGGCCTGTAATGTCTCCAAATGGGCGGTGCTAGGCACGGCCCGTAATGGCCCGGTCTGGCCCATTTGGATCCATTACGGGCCATACTAGGCATATCTCGTAATGGATCCAAACGGATCAGATTGGCTCGTAACGGTTAAAATTATTTTTTTTAATTTTTTAAAAGATTCTAATGGCTATTTTTCTTATTTTTATCATTTTGACCCCTTCAACCGCCAAAAAATGACTAGATTAAGGAATATTTTAGAAAAATAAAAATTTTGAGACTTTTATAAATAGGGCTCTTTTCTTTTATTCTTACCATATCAATTTATCAAATCAATTTTCTTCCTCTCTAATCTTCTTACTTCTATTTGTTCTCTCTTTTAGCAATTCTTCTATCTTCTATTCAATATTTAGCAAGTAGCAATTATAGTTTAGCAATTCAAGAATTATATAAGAGGAGAAAGCATCTTTCTTTTGGAGGTCGTAGTTCAAGAGTAGCTCTATAAATTTGGCTCTCCAGCTATCCAACTCTCTGGCGGCCCGACCCTCCTTTTCTGACTCTCCAACTCTCCGCTCTACCTTTTCTTCCTATTTGGTTCTACAATCTCTATCCAATTTTCTTTTATTGGTTACTAGTTAGTTTTTATTTTTTTGCATTTACTTAGTTTAGATGGTAAGTTATGATGATGAGAGTATTGCCGGCATTGCTGGACATGTCGGCATTTTTCTTATTTCTAAGAAGGAAGAAACTCTTCCTACTTACTTTGAAGCTCCTTTCTGGTGAAGCTGGATCCTCTTCCCATAAGAGGACTAGCACTATGTGAAATGATTTTGATAGAATTTTGATTGATAGAGTCTATAAGGCAAAATATAAAAAATATGTCAAATTATATAGTTGTGCTAGTACCGAAGGAACTGACCATTTGAAGAGACATCAAGAGTGTCATAGTTTTGCTTATAGTCAAAGCATCCTTAATACACAAGAGGATGCTCTTGTAAGAACTTTTGCTTATAATCATGACAATCAAAGAAAGGTACTTGTAAAATGGATAGTTAAGGATGAATTACTCTTTAGCTTATATGAATCTTTTAATTTTAATTAACTTTATAATATGCTTTTAGAAGAACCAGTAGACGTACATTTAGAAGAGTAGCTATGACTAATTATTTAGCAATGAAGAATAATTTAATTAGAACTCTTTCTACTTTAAATGCAAAAATATCATTAACTTCTAATATATAGACTGCATCTGTAGGTAGTATATCTTTTATTTCTATTACTACTCATTATATAGATAATGATTGATAATTAAATAAGCATATTCTTGCTTTTCATTCTTTTGATTATCTCCATTCTGGCCAATAAATTTTCAATGCTATTTATCAAACTGTAGCTGTATATGATATTAGTAATAAAATTATATCTATTATATTTAATAATACATCTAATAATAATATAGCTATTTAATTATTGAAAGATTCTTTTCATTTCATTGTTAATAAAAAATTATTACATATTAGATGTGCATGTCATATTTTGAATCTTTTTGTTTAAGCTGGAATGAATATGGTTCAAGATATAATTATAAAAATTCAAAATATAGTATCTTTTATTCATATTTTAAGAGTATGATTATAAAAATTTAAATAATCATGTCTAGACCATGATAAATATTTTAAAAAATTTAAATTTGATATAGTTATCTATTAGAACTCTACATATATAATGATTCATGATGCATATCCATATAAAAATTTATTAAATGCATATATAAATAATCGTAGATTAGGCTTTGTTTTGACTGAAAATGATTGAAAAAAAATTTAGAAGATTTTTAATTAGTTTTGATAATACTACAAATACTCTTTTTGATGTTTATTTTTTAACCTCTTGTGTACTTTACAATAAGCATATATAATTTATGGTCAATTTGCATAATATAGATATGATGATATTTTAATGCCTATTATTTATGGAATGAAAAAAAAAAATTAGTATGGAGACGTGGTATGTCCCATGCATAACTTAGCTGCTGTATTTGATCCATGAATCAAATTAAATGACGTACATATTTTACTTGATGAAATTGGTAGATATATGAATTATGATTTTAAAGCATCTAAAGCTGAGATAATTTAGCTACTTCATGATATTTTTGCATTATATGATGAAAAGATTCATCTATCTAGATAGTCCACATCATCTTCACAACCAACTTTTAATACTTCTCGTTCATCATCTATTTTTTCATTCCTTATACATAGGAGACATTCACATGCATCTTCTTCATCTATATCTTCTTCATCTTTAAATAATAAATTAAAATTTTATTTACGAAATAAAATCTCTTCTACATTAGATGAAAATCAAATAGAAAATCTTGATATATTGACCTGGTGGAAGAGTATGAAAAATCAATATCCTGTTATATCTATAATCGCACGTGATATTTTAGCTGTGCTGATGTTTACGGTAGCATCGAAATCAGCTTTTAGTGTAGGTCGGCACGTTCTGGATGAAAAAGGAGTAGGATGATGGATGAGATAATTGAGATGCTACTCCACTTCAAAGATTGGCTGGATGTGGAGATGAAACTTCAGGACAAAGGAGGATATGATACTGAATCTGATGACGAGGATGATACCAATACAATAGATAATTAGTAAGATTTATTTTTAATTTTTAAAATTATATATTTTTATTTTTTATTTATTGAGGTGAGTCATCTTTATTTTCTTCTCTCACCCTCTTTATATTCTGAAGGTTAGGCCTAGCCCCACTCTCTCTTTTGTATAATTTTGATTCATATTAATAAATTGGTAGGGTCCATACCAAACCCTCCATTATTATAAGATGATTTTTACTTTTACAAAAAAATTTCAATATCTCCTATCTTTTTTTATTTATCTCCCAACTTATTTTATTTTATAAAAATTAAACATGTGGGCCATGCCAAGCCTGGGCACATGCCATGCCATGCTTGGCCCTGCGGGCTGTGCCAGTCCAGGCTCTGAAGGGCCGTGTCGGGCTTGGGCCGCGGGCCACCAAACCCCCAGCCCAGCCTTGCCCCTAGATTTGGCACGGCCTGCTACAGTACTAGATGGGGCATGCCTGGCATGGCCTAATTCGTGCTGGGCCAGGCCAGTCCATAGGTGGCCTGGCTCGATGCCCATCTCTAGTGTGGTCAAATCATGTTTATTTTATGACTTACTTTGGAGGGGCATTAGTAAATGTGCCGAGAATTAAAGAATAAGGTCCAAGGTCATCTTTCTTGAGCTTTGTTGGTGCAGAAATCCGTCGCCGCCGGAGGTCGCCGCAATCGAGGCCGCTGGGCGCCGCCGGGGACCTGCAAAACGAAGTCCCGTCCGGAACCGGTGGGGTGGTGGCTCCGGCAGGACCCTCCGACGGTCAAGTTAGTTTCCGACCAACAGTAATGGAGTGCTCGGAATGAGTTCCGGAGCTTAGAGATGTGGAGGAGAGCTTAGAGAGTCGAAGAGTTCCAGAGAGCTTAGCCTTAGCGTGTCGGGAGGGTCCTTTATATAGTGGAGCTTGATGGTGACAACTGCAGCCGCGTGCTGGCGGGCCGCTCGAGGTTCGGTGGAGTCAGTCTCACTGGCGCCGCATACGGCGGATGGAGGGTGACAGCCATCGCCGCCTGACAGTGGGTCGCTATCGCCCGCGGCGGACTGACTGATGGTGCGGCGGACTGACTGATGGTGCGGCGGACTGACTGATGGTGATGGTTGCAGAGCTTGCCGAATGAAGGGATGAAGGCCTTCGTCGTGTGCCCATTTCGGAGGAGTTCGGGCTCCTGAAGAGGAAGATAGGAGGGAGTTCGGCTCCCATAGGCGTCTGGCGAGAGGTATGCAGCTAAGGCCCGTCCGCAGAAGAGTTCGGCTGCTGAGAAGCCGCGGCTCCGGCCGTCTGGGGTTCGGCCGGCTGTTGGACTTGGGCTGAGGCTTGGACACTTGAGAGTTCGGTAGGAGCTCGGTCGGCCGAAGTTTGATGAGGGCGACCGCTGAGGAGTTCGGCCCAGTGACGACTGCTGAGGAGTTCGGGCTCCTGAGTGACGATTGCTGAGGAGTTCGGGCTCCTGAGTGACGACCGCTTGGGGATTCTACTAAAGCCCGTCCGCTGAGGAGTTCGGCCGCTGAGAGGACTTCATTGAAGCTCGGCCGCTTGGAGTCGGTCCGAAGGAGTTCGGCCGCTGAGAGGTTCAAGGAGTTGAAGCTCGGCCGCTTGGAGTCGGTCCGGGGTCGGTCCGAAGGAGTTCGGCCGTGGGAAGTCCGAAGGAGTTCGGCCGCTGAGAGGACTTCATTGAAGCTCGGCCGCTTGGAGTCGGTCCGAAGGAGTTCGGCCGCTGAGAGGAAGTCGGCGAAGGACTCGGTTCGGCGCTTGGGAGTTCGGTCCGGGTCGGTCCGAAGGAGTTCGGCCGTGGGAAGTCCGAAGGAGTTCGGCTGCATGGGCTCGCCTGGGGTCGGTCCGAAGGAGTTCGGCCG